>JAJIBD010028314.1:0-41879 GCA_021461705.1 Cryptotis parvus
AGTCCATGAAACCCATTCCACATGGCCATACATCTGCTTTCTCTCACAGTAGATCACTGACAAGTTGTGTATTTTTTTTTTTTTGGGTCACACCCAGCGATGCTCAGGGGTTTCTCCTGGCTCTGCGCTCAGGAATTACTCCTGGTGGTGCTTAGGGGACCATATGGGATGGTCAAACCCCATCCCATATGGGGGAATCGAACTCTGGCTGGCCACATGCAAAGCAAATGCCCTTCCCGCTGTGCTATTGCTCAGCTCCAAGCTCTCAGGTTTTAAGGAAACAGGATACCTAACAATGGACTTTGAGCTAATAGCTTTGACTGTAGGCCTGTAGCTGTATTTGAAATAAGGGATGCACACTTCCTCCTTATGACACTGTGGTACTTTCTGGATGGGAGAAGCCACTTGGATGTGTGGTTAGGGAGTGTCACTTTACCCCAGCCATCTGCTTCTCTGGCTGAACAGTAAAACTTGGATGCCTAGATCAATTCTAGGTTTTTTTGACAAGCAGTTGACTGTTCAGTGTAAGGAGTTTGGTTCTCAGTCAGAAAGGAGTGAACTGGGGCTGGAAAATATGGGGAAGGCACAGCTCCAGCTGATGTCAAGAACATTCTCCACAGCAATGACCTTGTAAACTTAGCTTTCCCCTGAACGGTACTGGGCCTTACTAGAATCTTGTTTTATGACCAAGTAGTATAAGGGTTACTCTTTTTCACTGTTCTGACATAATACCCACCTAAGATTTAGTAATATTGTGCTGAATCCTTTCCGGAAGCCAGCTTGCTCACATGGTTGTCCTTCATCTAGTGTTCTGCCAATCCTGTTCAGCTTGTAGATGACGGACAACAACAGGCAGATGGGCGATAGTTGCCAATGTCGTGAATGTCTCCCTTCTTGAACAGTAGAACTGTCCTGCTGGTTTTCCATTGGGAGGGAACCTTGCATTCGGACAGGTAGCGTGTGAAGAGCCGAGCTAGTGTATTGATGAGTACCGATGGCAGATTCTTCAGGTGTTCGGGTCTGACTTTGTCTGGGTCTGGTGCTGTTCCCTTCTTTACCGAAGAGATGGCATGTCGGATTTCAGAAGGGAGAACGTTGGGAATGACATATCCATCCTGTGGAATTTGGTATGTGGGCAGATGGATGTGGCTATCAAAGAGATTTGGGTAGAAGTCCTGGATAATCTTCTCCATTGCCTTTCTGGAAGATGTGATAGATCCATCAGGGCGTCGGAGGGCAGTCATCTTGGTCTTATAGTTAGCGAAGGACAGGCGGGCAGTCGCGAATACTTTTCCCGGCTTCTGCTGCATCTTCCAGTATTTCTGCTCTTCTGTCTTTGAGGTCTTCTTTTATAGCTTCTCTGCACCGTTTAGCAAGCTTGGACGTTAGCATTTGGTCTCCTGAGGCTCGGCGCCTTGCCCGCGTTAGCGAATGAGCTCGAGAGTTTCTGAAGACAGGCGTCCTTTTGTGTCTTTTCTCTCTCTTGGCATTCTTCGCACAATCATGGAGGTGCTGAACCAGTCGGTTGTATTCTTCATCGATGTCGTCAATGGTGGTATCTTCCCATGTTGCTGCAATGGTGCCAAAGAGTTCCCAGTTGGTGGTTGTTCTGGGGAGTTCTCTTCTTAAACTTTGCAGCCTTTTCTTCCTGTTGCGGGAAGTAGAATTTTGCACGAAGGAGACGGTGGTTTCACAATCGACCATATCCACACAGTAACCAAGCTCATTGAGGTTTGTAGGGAGTACAAGATGCCACTCTGTCTCATGTTAATTGATTTACAGAAAGCCTTTGATTCTGTGGAGGCTGAAGCAGTCATCAAAGCCCTAGCCAAAAAGGGTGTTCAAACCCAATACATCAAGATCCTTCGTGAGCTGTATTACGGATTCACCACCAGGATCTCACCATTCTACAAAGAAGTGATCATTGATATCAAAAAGGGGGTTCAACAGGGTGATACCATTTCACCAAAACTCTTCAGAGCCACACTTCGAGAACATCATGCAACAATTAGAATGGGAAGGAATGGGAATGAAGATAGATGGTCGGCAACTCACACCACCTCCACTTCGCTGATGACATTGTTCTAATAATACCAAACATTAGCCAAGCGGCACAAATGCTGGCTGACTTTGACCGAGAATGTGGAAAGATAGGTCTACAGCTGAATCTGAAGAAAACTATGTTCATGAAAAATGAACTAGTTCCTGAGGCCCCATTCACTCTCAATGCAACAGACATCTCTGAATGCAGCAGTTATGTATACCTAGGTGGAGAAGTCAACATGATGAACGACCTAAAACCTGAGCTGCGCAGGAGAGGAAGAGAGCGGCATGGAATGCCTTCAAAGGCATCGAAGAAATAGCTAAAAGGACAAAGAACCTCCGGCTCCGGGCACATCTCTTCGACTCCACTGTTCTCCCTGCATTAACATACGCCTCAGAGACCTGGATGAGAACGCTATTCGTGTTTCCCAGAGAGGAATCGAAAGAGCTATGCTTGGAATATCACGCCTCACTCAAGTGAGAGAAGGAATCCGGAGTTCTGACCTCCATCGCTATTCCAGAATCAGGGACGCTGTCTCGTTTGCCAAGGCATCGAAAATCAGATGCGCTGGACATGTAATGTGATTTGGAGACGACCGCTGGACTAGAGCCATTACCGATTGGATCCCACGGGATGTCAAAGATCACGTGCCGCCCACCTACAAGATGGTCAGACTTCCTTGTCAAGACCCTGAAGGAACGGTTTGAGGCTCTTCATATTCCTGAATCAACCAGATGCCATTGGGCTACATTGGCACGTGATAGGGTCCAATGGAAATGTTATTGACGCCCGCTCAAGCAAATAGATGAATAACGGGATTCAAGTGATCAAGATTTAGTAAGAGTTGAGTGCAGACACCCTAATGTTATGTCTAGCAAATGTTCCCCTGAGAGCCAAAACTTCGAGGAACTCTTCCCTAAAACTATGGGGCCAGAATGATAGTAGAGTGAGTAGTTTTCTTTGTACATGGCTGACCCAGGTTCGATCCCGGCATTCCGTATGGTCCCCCAAGCACTGTCAGGACATTGCCAGGTGTGACTCAAAGAGTAGAAGCAAAAGAAAAGTTACAAGAGAGCACTGAGGAGTTTTTCTTAGGCAAATGGGAATGGTAGCTCAAGTCAATTTGGGAACTGTGGCTCTAGTGGAAGTACTATCAGTTTAAGCTCTTCATTTCCATGATTGGCTTATATGCAAGACTTGCAAGTGAGGCACATCACCCATGATGGCTCCAGATTGGACTTAAACTTGCAATGGTTAAGCACCTGTTAACATAAGTTCAGTAATAATGTGGGACAGACAGCAAAGAACTTGTGATTTTGAAAGGCATTAGAATGCTTCACGTGCCCACCTTGGCCCTGGCAGAACCGAGCCATTTGACAAGGATGAAAGCCCAAACCCCTAAGTTCAAAATACTCATTTACCCAGGTCCAAACTTCATGGCATGTGGCACTCCGTCACCACCAGGAGTGATTCCTGAGCAGAGCCAGAAATAAATCCTGTGCAAAGCTGGGTGTGCCCCCAATAAAAAATTAAAAGGGAACTGCAGGGGATCCAAACAAGCCTAGGGACTGTGGGTTACAGTAGGTAGCAAGCACTGTCCTTTCGGGGGAGATGGGGAGAGGGCAGGAGGGAACTTAAGAGGCTATGGCTCACTTTTTTTTTTTGCTTTTTGGGTCACACCCAGCGATGCTCAGGGATTACTCCTGGGTCTGCGTGGGGACCATATGAAATGCCGGGGGAATCGAACCCGGATCGGCTGTATGCAAGGCAAATGCTCTACCTGCTGGGCTATCGCTCCGGCCCTTCACTGAGTACATTAATATGAAAGTCTCCAAAATGCTCCTGTGTCAAAGCTTATCCACTATTGGGCTGGAGCGATAGCCCAGCGGGTAGGGCGTTTGCCTTGCACGCGGCCGCCCCATGCCGGCCCGGGGTTCGATCCCGGCATCCCATATGGTCCCAGGCACCGCCAGGAGTAATTCCTGAGTGCAGAGCCAGGAGAAACCCCTGAGCATTGCAGGGTGTGACCCCCCCAAAAAAAAGCAAAAAAAAAAAAAAAAAAAACTTATCCACTATTTACCACAAATAAGCAGTTTGATCACTTGACTTCCCGTAGATCGATTACTGGATCGGGCACCAGTAGCATCTCAATATGTCCTGTCACATGTGAGATAGCCCAAGGGCATCTGCCCACTCCAGGAACATAATGAGCCTCAAACCATCCCATCAAGTCATGGGAATGAGGTCTGTAATTATTACTGGTATTTGGCATGCCAAATACGACACGGGTAGCTTGCCAGGCTCTGTCGTATGAGTAGTTTATTGTATATAAAAATACGATCCACTGAGGAGTGTGACAGTACAGCAGTTAGGGCATTTGCCTTGCATTCGGCCAACCTGGGTTTGATCTCTGGCAGCCCATATGGTTCCCCAGCACTGCCAGGAGTAATTCCTGAGTGCAGAGTCAGGAGTAACCCCAGAGCACAGCATGTAATCCCAAAACCAAAATAATTCAACAAAACCCTCAAATATGCTCCAAGACATTAAAAAAAAAAAAAAAAACTACTCAGTACACCTGTGTGCTTGGGCACTGCAGAACATGTTTCTATGGAATCCACACTTTCTATATTCAAAGGAAAGATATATAACAATTTTTATTTTTTTCTTTTTGGGTCACACCCGGTGATGCTCAGGGGTTACTCCTGGCTCTGCATTCAGGAATTACTCCTGGCAGTGCTCGGGGGACCATATGGGATGCCAGGGATCGAACCTGAGTTGGCTGTGTGGAAGGCAAATGCCCTACCCTCTGGACTACCGCTCTGGCCCACAACAATTTTTTTTTTAAAGGAGGCAAATATAACCAGACTTTTTAGCTTTTTGGGGTCACACCGGCAATGCTCAGGAATTACTCTTGGAGGTGCTTGGGGGACCTTATGGGATCGCCGGGATTCAAACCTGGGTCGGCTGCACACAAGGCAACTGCCTCTGCTGTTATCACTCTGGTAGCACAAGTTTTAGAGTGATCTAGAATAATTAAAGATGTGGAATGAACCACTTTCCCAAACTGTGGATGACATGAGGCTTTTATTTATTTTTGTTTTTTTTTTTTTTTTTTTCTTTTTGGGTCACACCCGGCAATGCTCAGGGGTTACTCCTGGCTCTGCACTCAGGAATTACTCCTGGAGGTGCTCGGGGGACCATCTGGGATGCCGGGGATCAAACCCGGGTTGGCATAGGCCGGCCGCGTGCAAGGCAAAGGCCCTACCTGCTGGGCTATCGCTCCGGCCCGACATGAGGCTTTTTTAAACTCCACACCCCAGTGGCTCAGACAACTGAGACAGATTACTTCTGTATGGCCTCACTGCTATAAGGAAAGAAAGTGAAAACAAACACATTAAGCTTTAAAAATTTATTACTTTTTTTTTTTTGTTGTTGCTGTGGATGTTCTTGAGCTGGCTACGCCACCAGACAGAATGGAGCCCTCGTATCTGATGGCGGTGCAGGCCTGCGCCTCCTTCCAGACAGTAAGATCTGCTGTGGGTTGGCCTCATGTCCCAAGAAATCAAATAATTTCCCCCAAACAATTTTAGTAAAAAACAGCTAGTATTGTAAACATCCCCCTCCCCCCATACTGTCACCCTCTTTTCTGTGGGTGAAACATTAAAAATCTTTTAAAAACCCTAAAACAGAATATACATTTATATCCCACCCACCCCCCCCCCCGTTTTTTGGCTCATCTCTCCAAGGCCGGTGACAACCCACTGGGTTGGGAGTTGGTGAGAGGCCAAATAGAGGCGAGGGGGCGAGCCAGGGCTGAGGTCTGGCCCTGGCAGGGCTCAGTACGGCTCACGCGAGTGTGGCAGGCCGTGGAGCCGCCTCCTTTCTTGTCCTTGTCTGGGCCACTCTAGGTGGGAGGGTCAGAGGGGCGGTTTCATACATAAGGTTCTTAGAGCATGGGGAGCGGGAAGTAGGAAGGCGGGAGAAAAGGACGAGACAGAGAAGCTCTTGGCCCTGGTCTCCCCACGGCAGGTTCCATCACGTGTGTTTCCGTGTCCCCTCAGAGATGTTCCTGTTTGTGTGCTCACGCTGTCCGCGCACATGTGGCAGGCATGTGGGGGACACGTGCATGTCATTTGTTACCAGGCGAAATTTTCAGTTCCGGTTTCAGTTTAATTTTCCATTTTTTTCTCCTTTTTTTTTATTTCCTTAAAATTATTTTTTTCCGTTTAGAAACAAGTTCACCAGGAAACCAGCTTCCCTCCCCGCGCTGTGAGGCCGCAGGCATCTCTTCTGATACGGCGCTGATTTCCCCTTACACCCCCAAACAGGAACTCCTCGGGGTGGCCCTGGAAGGCTGGAGTCTCTCCCTTTCTGGCGGGACGCCCCCTGGTGGCAGTGAAGGCCCCTCTGCCACATGGAGGTTTCTGATTGTGGGACACAGTCTGTTTTTTTGTCGTCTTCTTGTCTTCTAATTAAAAAAAGACATTCCTGATGAAAGATGAGAAAAGCAGTCAATGATCACAGTCTCTACACAACCAACCTCAAAGTGGGCGGGAGTTTCTATACTTGCTCAGGTATCTCACTCTGGCCTGTCATAGGAACTCAGTTAGGGGCCGGAGCGATAGCACAGCGGGTAGAGGCGTTTGCCTTGCATGCGGCTGACCCAGGTTCGATCCCCAGCATCCCATATGGTTCCTGAGCACTGCCAGGAGTAATTCCTGAGTGCAGAGCCAGGAGTAACCCCTGAGCATTGCTGGGTGTGACCCAAAAAAAAGCAAAACAAAACAAAACAAAAACAAACAAACAGCTCGGGCTGTAGTAGAGTGGGTAGGGCATTTGCTTTGCATCCCATACAGTCCCCAAGCACCACAAAGAGTAACCCCAGAGCATCGCTGGATGTGGCCTGCCCCCCAAAAAAACACAAAGCACTGTCCCAAATGAGAGCTTCATATGCAAACTAAGGATGATAGAGAGGGGTGAAGGGTGTCTGACCCTCTCCTAACCGACCAGGACATCACTAGTCCATCTTGTTTCAATATTGGGTCTCATATACAGTTTTATTTTTCCTTTTTGGGTCACACCTGGCAATGCTCAGGGATTACTCCTGGCAGTGCTCGGGGTAACCACATGGGATGCTGGGGATCGAACCCAGGTCACCAGTGTGCAAGGCAAACGCCCTACCCGCTGGACTATCGCTCTCTACAGTTTTGTTTCTAAAGAAAGTTCTGCCACTAAGCACAGTTCACCACACACTAAGATTCTTTGGGAAAAGCGCTGTGAGCAGCTGTGATGCCACTGGTGGCAGGAAAGTGTGCCATATGCAGTATTACACACAGCGCTAGGCAGTGAGGATTCCAGCACCAGAAAGCACAGATCTGAACTGTGGCTCTACCAACTGATGCTCGTGGCACTAAATCCTCCATTTCTTCACCTGTACAGTGCGATGAATGCTCCAAACCAACTCAGAGCTGCGTAAGAACTTAGTTACTAATACAAAGCACCTGAAAGAGCACAGGAAGGCCCACCCATGTTCCTTATGGGCACCCACAGCCGAGGAGTAGCTATCAACAGTCCTTTGAGTCTGGTATCGGGGAACTGGCTGGGAACTGGTGACCACTCACCTGGGTGACAGGCACAGTACAGGAGTGTGAGCTATCGAAACAGCCTGGTGAAGTCTCGCAAGGCCCAGCAAACTTGTTTACATTCCTCAGCACTAGGAGAGAGAGAGAAGGCAGGTCGGACCATTTAACACACACACGCGAGGCACTGAGGACCGCCAGCGCAGCCAGGGAGCTCCGTCCCTGACGCCACTCGGGGTCTTCTGTGACCCGAAGAGGGACATCAGCTACAGCAGACACAGGCAATGATAAACTGTGTGTCTAGTCCTACGAGTGCATGCCCCAACATACCATTTCCTTATCTGCAGTCTGTATCAACATTTCCTGTATCAACATTTCTCACAAATAGTAAGTCAAATGCTTAAGATGACAAACTGTATACAAAGAATATTCAATAAATGTAGGCTGCTATGACACTTGATTGAAGTTGCCATCGTCTAAGTTTTAATTAAGAAGCTTTGGGATCAGGGGCCGGAGTGATAGCACAGCAGGTAGGGCATTTGCCTTGCTCGCGGCAGACCCCATTTGATCCCCAGCATCCCATATGGTCCCCCCAGCACCACCAGAAGTAATTCCTGAGTGCAGAGTCAGGAGTAACCCCTGAGCATTGCTGGGTGTAATGGAAAAAAAGAAAGTTCTGAGATCAAACCCTGGCTGTGCCAGGCATGTATGTGTTCAACCATCTAAATAAGCTATCTCACTGGCAACTTTGGTGAAGTTCCTGACATAAACACAAGCCAGAAATCCCAAAGTAAAAAGCAAGCATTTTTGTTCAAGTCTCATTATTTAGCTCTTATGAGCTGAGCTAACTTAGGTGCCCTGTTTCCCTCTTTCTCCCCCCCAAAGCCCAGCAGAGCTCCAAGGCCTAAGAAAAATCAATTATGGTGGAACTATTTCTAGTTAACAAGCTCCTCCAGGTTTCTTCTTGGAGGAAGGAGGGCGAGAGAGAGGAAAAAGAGGGTCAAAACCTGTAGAAAGGAAGAATCGAGGTGGCCCTTAAGCACAAATGAAGGGGTTATGGTAAGGTAGCATGAACACCCTGGTATTCATACTGGTTTTGCAGAGCGCCTCCTTTGTCTAAAACTGTCACCAAAACACGTCGCGGATGCCCGCTTCATTCTCAGGTGGGTTATTCGCTGAATGTCCCTTTCTAATCTGCTCACCCTCGACTTGGTTCTCTAGTCTGCAGCTCAGGATTCAAAGTCAGAAGCAATTTCTTTTTCCTTTTCTCACACTGGTTGAACACCAAGGAAGAAAACCTCTGACTGCAGTTTAATCAAAAAGAAAGCAGAATAAAAGCTATCTCCTTAAGTGACTCCATTAGGCTCTCTGGCCTATATAAGGTTATGAAGAACCTTGATTAAGACTCCAGGACAGTAAACAGAATATTCTAGAAACTTCTTCAAGTTTCATTCCATCCAATAGTGTAACAAAAATGAACAGACTCCTGGATTTTACCCAAACTCTGTCATTTGCTCTTTGTGAATTTTACATACTTCAACAGAAGAGATGCTGGGAAGTGAACCAGGGCTGGCCACACACAAGGCCAAAGCCCTAACCTGTACTACCTTCCAGCCCTTTACCCTCCTTTTATGACATAATAAAGAACAGTGAAGTCAAGATGCAAAAGCAGGAGAAGTGAGGTACAAGAGTTTGTGTCATCACATTTTGTGGTATCTGGAAAGCTGGAACAAGATTGTAGAATGAAAAGTACCAGCGTTCTTCAAGCTGACCAACTCCAAATCCAGGAACTGCATTAATTACCAGAACTTTAAGAAACAGGCTTGGACTTGCCGAAATGAAACTGAACCAGTTCACCCTCCTTGTGAGGACGACAAACAAAGTTGCGTGTTGAGACAAGAGCTACAGGACTTTGAAAGGAAAGGGAGACTGAGTCATGCATGGAACAGAGGTTCAAGGGCAACATACAGAAAAAGAGAATTACCAAGGAGAGGGAGCAGCAGCTTGTCTCCCCACCAGCACCCCTCTTCCTCCTATTCCTTTCCCACCACAGGAGGAGCTGCAGAACCCGTTTAGCAACAAGAGCTCCAGCACCAGCGCTCGGGCTGGCGGTACACCTGACTCTCCCACACCTTGCACCAAAAATCACAAATACTTCTGCATTATTTGAGCCCTTTTCCTGGCTCCACAATTTCCCTCAACTTTGAGGAAATCCCTGAGCTAGGTTCTAGACGTCGTCTTCTTCTGCCCTACCTTCTGCCCTTCCTGCATTAGTATTTCTGTGGGAATACAGACTTGGCAGAGACTTACTCCAGAATGTGTGGGTGGCTGCTGTAGAACTGGCAGTAACATGCTTCAGCTAGTTGTGCCAGTTCATAATGACATTCAGCCATTTCTCTTCCAAGGAGAAAGTTAACATTCACTGATCATACTACTCACGCCAGGCCACGTCTAAACTTCCCCTGCTCTCAATTTTTTTTTTTTTGGGCCACACGGGGGACGGGGGAGGAACGACTCCTGACTTTGCACTCGGGAATTCCTCCTGGTAGTGCACAGGGGACCACATGAGATGCCAGGGGTGAAACCCAGGTCTGCTGCGTGCAAGGCAAACGCCCTCCCCACTGTGCTATCGCTCCAGCTCCACCTCTGCTCTCAAATTAACTACCCAAGACAGAGAAATTATTACACATGAATAAAGTCAGTATGAGATTCCAACAAGACCCAGACTCTAAAGCCCAGTTGTATGAAAATCCCCCCATCCCCTGCCCTAGATCCTACCAGCCATGTTGGTGCCCTTTTTATTGACTGTTACTATATGAAATCAGGCAAAGCAGAAGCAGAGAACAACTTGGATCTTTAAGCAGTATCCCAGGAGAAAACTAAGCAACATGCTGAGAGCAGCCATTGATCACTCCTGGCCATGACCCTCAAACCAAAACAGTTTACATACAGGGGCTGAGAATGTGGCATCAGAGACAAAGCACATACTACAGGAATGAAAGCTGGGCGTTGACCTCCGACATCACTCCCCAGTATCTTACCATCACCCTCCACCCCCATGTATGCTCATGAAAGAGGCAAATAGTAAAGAAGGTTAGGAAGAGTGACAGTCCCTTCTCATCCTGGTCGTGGTTTAAACATTTTCAATGTATAAAGCAGTTGTGTGTGTGTGTGTGTGTGTGTGTGTGTGTGTGTCATGTGTGTGGTATATGGAAACAGCTCTTAAAAGTGCACACTGTGGGGCCGGAGCGACCATACAGCGGGGAAGGCATTTGCCTTGCACTGCGACCAACCTGGGTTTGATTCCTGGCATCCCATATGGTCTCCTGAGTACTGCCAGGAGTAATCTCTGAGCAATACTGGGTGTTACACAAAATTTCACATTGTTGGCACCATCGGCAATACTCAGGGAACATTAGATGCCAGGGATCATACCAGGGCCTCAAGCACACAAGGAATAGGTCCTATCATTTAAATCATTCTGGATTCAGAAGTATTTTGTGCACTCTTGTTCATAACAGCATTATTTCCAAAAGCCAAGAGGTAGGAGCAATTAAATGTCTAACAACAGGACAAAGACAAGTAAATGTGGTATGACAACAAACTTAGCCTTAAAAAGAACGAAATTGGGTGGGGGAGGCACGGGGAGATGGTACAGACCCAGGTCTGATCTCTGGCACCAGCCACATGGCCTCCTGAACATCACCTGGTGTGGCCCTGGTAGTGCCTGGCACTGAACTACTAGCTCAGCGGGCTGAGACTGGGTATCAGCTCCCTGAACAACACTTGGGAGGCACCACATGCTGCAGTAAAAGGAAAAAAGAAAAACCTGGACAGATGCTGCACTGTGGAAGAGCTCTGAGCACACTAAGCCAAACAAGTCACAAAACAAATACTACATGATTTCACTTTTATGGGACATCTAGACTCACAGGAGCAGGAAGCAGGAAGCAGGTTAGAGAGGGAGAGAGGAGAACAGGCAACCGTTTAATCGTCTAGTTTCAGTTTTAAGGTTGGAGAAGCTCTGGAGATGACTGCACCACAATGAGAATATAGCTCACCCTCTAGTCTTCACGGAAATGGCTAAGATAGGCTGTGGAGAGAGCTCAAAGGGCTTCACATGCAGAGGTCTGAGTTGCCCCCACTCCCTAGGACTCCTGGAGCACTGCTGGAGTACTCTGGAGCATCTAGCAAGAAGTAGCCTCTGGGCATAGTTGGGTGTGGCTCCAAAATCAAAAAAGGGCTAAGATGAGGATGGAGCAATAGTACAGCATGTAGGGAACTTCCTTGCACACACCTGACCTAGGTTCCACCCCTTGCATCACATGGGGTGATTCCCAAGGGCAGAGCCAGGAGTAAGTCCTGAGAATCATAGAGTATGGCCCCAAAACCAAAATTTGAAAGAGCTTTAAACTGCAAGTTGGGTTCTGAGATACTTTACGTTTCCACTTCATACTTTTCTGTGCCATCGTGTATGCTTTTTCCCTTTCAGTGTCTGTTTACTAGTACATACACTATTAATGTTTAACCTCTCTACCTTTACTGATAGGCAATTAGAAACTATTTTCAGTTTTCTTTTTACTATAACCAGTCTCACTACAACATTCATTCTTACATCCATAAAGCTTTCCACAAATAATCCACTCCATTAAATTTAGTAAAATTCTAGAAACCCTTGATAAAAAAAAAGTTCTGGACAATGTAATCTATAATTACAAAATCCAATTTAAATTATTGTCACTGGGCTGGGCCATGTGACAGAGGCAAAACACAGGCCTTGGTTTCATGAATCCTGGGCTCAATATTTAGCAGTCTTAAAGTAAAAATGAAGAAGAAATTGTTTCTGTCACTGACATTATCAAGGACCATGCATTAATATTATCAAAGGGCTAGAGTGATAGTACAGTGTGTAGGGCACCTGCTTTGCATGTGGCCGAGCTGGACGTTGATTCCCAAGTATCCTATAAGGTTTCCTGAGCACCTCTAGGAGTTACCCCTGAGTGCAGAGCCAGGAAGGAGCCCAGCACACTATTGGGTGTGGCCCTCAAACACACAAATACACACACACACATACACACACACACACACAACAAAATAACAGTATTAAGGAACACAGAATGTCTCTTATCTCAAAATGTCTTATCACTGATTCACTGAGAACATTTTGTTTTGGTGGGGGACAGATCTGGCTGTGTCAGGGTCCATGTGGGCTCTGGGCGTCACGTGGCCCCAACAGGTCAAACAGGAACTTCAGTCCTTTGGGCAACCTTTCCAACCACAGTGACTGCATTCTGTTTATTTTTTTTGGTCATCCCCAATCAGTGCTCAATGTGGCACTGGAGAATCAAACCTGAGTCTCAGCCTACAGAACATGTGCTAGCCTATAGAACTATTACTCTGCTCCTCCCAATGACTACATTTTCAAAGTTAGACTCAGTATACCACAAAACTTAAAGAACTGGAGTGGAGACTGGAGTAATAGTACAGCGGGAGAGCATCTGCTTTGCACCCGGCTGACCTAGGTTCAATCCTCGGCATCTATATGGTCCCCCAAGCACCACCAGGAGTAATTCTTGAGTGCACAGCCAGGAGTAACCCAAGCATCACTGGGTGTGACCACCCCCCAAAAAGAAAAGAACCTTTGTAACCACAATTAGCTATTACATTAAAATTGTCAAAGAGGACAGAGTGATAGTACAGTGGTAGGGCATTTGCTTTGCATGCACCCAACCTAGGTTTGATCCCCAGCATCCCATAAGGTCCCCAAGCACTGCCAGATGTAATTCCTGAGTGCAGCAGAGG
The DNA here is from genome assembly GCA_021461705.1 of Cryptotis parvus. Taxonomy (NCBI): domain Eukaryota; kingdom Metazoa; phylum Chordata; class Mammalia; order Eulipotyphla; family Soricidae; genus Cryptotis; species Cryptotis parvus. The sequence goes on from JAJIBD010028314.1 coordinate 13,426, forward strand.
GAGTAACTCCTGAGCATTGGCGGGTGTGACCCAAAAAGGGAAAAAAAGTTGAAGAGATAGAACAGGAGGTAAGGTGCTTGCCTTGTACCCTGATCCTATTCAAATCCAAGCATACAAACAATCCCTGAGCATTACCAGGGGCTATTCCCGAGCACAGAGCAAAGGGCTCATGAACATTGATATGAGCATTAACACAATCTAGAGATGTCCTACTTGAATTTATTTGAAGTTAGAATTTAACTATCTTCAGGCATGGGTGAACCTTTATCAAATTTTCCCTCTCCAATTTTTTTTTTTTTTTTTTGCTTTTTTTTGGGTCACACCCGGCAATGCTCAGGGGTTTCTCCTGGCTCTGCACTCAGGAATTACTCCTGGCGGTGCTTGGGGGACCATATGGGATGCTGGGGATCGAACCTGGGCTGGCATGGGCCGGCCGCATGTAAGGTAAACGCCCTACCCGCTGGACTAACTCCGGCCCCGCCTCTCCAATGTTTTACAACCAATGTTAGACCCATCCTGGCACCCATGTATATTTTTATTCTTTTTTATTTTGGGGCCAGATCTGGTTGTGCTGAGGGTTCACTCCTGGCTCTGTGTTTAGGGGTCCATATTGGGTGCTGAGGATTGAACCCTGACAGTGACTATGAAGGAAAGTACTCTCCCGCTTGCTCTCTCCAGCTCCAAGGCACCCACGGTCTTTTTTTTTTTTTTTTTTTGGGGGTGGTCACACCCGGCGACGCCCAGGGGTTTCTCCTGGCTCTGCACTCAGGAATTACCCCTGGCAGTGCTCGGGAGACCATATGGGATGCTGGGATCGAACCGGGACAGCACAGGCCGGCCGCGTGCAAGGCAAACGCCCTACCGCTGGGCCATCACTCCAGCCCCGGCACCCACAGTCTTGATCCCTGAATATGGATGGCACTGAGGACTTCAGAAAGGTAATGACCAATGTTCCCAAGGGTAACTGCTATTTAATGCAGTTTCCTTTGGGAAGAACTACTACAGATATAAAATTATACCGATGTACACCTATGTAGCATCGTGACCTTTCCCTGGTTGGTTTCTAATGCCAATGAATGAGATTTATCATGAAACAGACACTAACACTGTGAAATTTTAAAAGCACATAGAAAGACACTCCAGAGCAGATCTTTAACAGTGTTTTCCAACCTTTAACCACTGTGGACTAAGATGGGTTATACACACTCGACCATTTGATAGATTTTCAATTTTTCTGTTTGTTTTTTGAGCTATACCCAGAAACGCTAAAGGCTTACTAGTGGCAGGCTTGGGAGACCATATGGGATGCTAGGAATTGAACCTGGGTTGGCCATGTGCAAGACCAACACCTACCTTGGCACTTCTAACCAAGGTAGTAGTTGAAGAGAAGCTTGATTTCCGACTCAGCGTGCAGCTGTACACCCACCACTCACCTAGTGACTTGCTTGTGGAAGTCTGTAAGCTGTTTGTGTGTCACCGTTACAGCCCCCACGGTTGTCTCCCTTTGGCAAACCTTTCAAGGAATTCTCTAACCACCGACAAAATGTCTGCATGAAAAAAGAAGAGTTTCTGAATGGCTTACACAGTTGAGATTCGACAAGGAACAACGTCTCTAAAGGATGTCTGTTGTAGACTGACTGACCCCACTTAAACACGAGAAGAAATGAACAAAAGCCCTCTTTTCGGAGTCCAACTACTGAGTTTGAAATAAACAATGTGAATTGCCCTTGGAAAAAAAAAAGGGCTGGGGCCGGAGCGATAGCCCAGCGGGTAGGGCGTTTGCCTTTGCACGCTGGCCGGCCTGTGCCGGCCCGGGTTCGATCCCGCCATCCCATATGGTCCCCCGAGCATCGCCAGGAGTAATTCCTGAGTGCAGAGCCAGGAGTAACCCCTGAGCATCGCGGGTGTGACCTAAAAAGAAAAAAAAAAGGGCAACAAGGGGCTGGAGCGGTAGTACAGAGGGTAGGGCATTTGCTTTGTATGTGGCTGACCAGGGTTTGATTCCCTGGCATCTCATATGGACCCCTGAGCACTGCCAGGAGTAATTCCTGAGCAAAGAGCCAAGAGTAATCCCTAAGCATTGCCGGGTGTGACCCAAAAGGGCAACAAACATCACTTCAGATTGTGCCCTTCTATTCTGGAACACAAGCCTTGGATGAGACCATTCTGTTAAGCTTATTAAACTTGTGCACTATTTTAAATATTAAACAAAGCAGCCATAAATCTCTTGGGCATGAAAGTGAAATATAATCCAAAGCAAAAGTTGAGAAACCAGGAAAGGGAAACAGTAAAATAAAAAGGCTGTACTGGGGCAGAGCGACAACACAGCAGGTAGGGCATTTGTCTTGCATGCCAGGGCTGACTGGGTTTAATCCCTGGCATCTCATATTGTCTCCTGAGCACCGCCAGGAGTAAATCCTGAGTGCAGAGCCAGGAGTAACCCCTGAGCACTGCCGGGTGTGACCCCCAAAAAAGACAAAAATAAAAAGTCTTACTCATTCAGCTCCTATGTCATATCTGCCTATTCTTTGGATTAGGAAATTCTTCTGCTATTTGAAATAATTTATTAACATCTGAACACAGTTTGTGTCTCATATTGTATAAGCTGTCTCCACCCTGGCTTGCTTGCTTCCTCTTCAAACTTCAAAGTCTAAATTGTAATCTTCTTATGGGCTCTTCTGTTTAACGGCTCTTCTTTCAGTCAGTTCCTGTTTTTATTGATGACTTTCTTAAGTAGGCTGTTGAGTTGGATCAGTTTGCAGTTCCAAAATAACTTTTGTGTATAAGTTTTCACTTAGTTTCTCATTACTTCTCATCCTAAATAACAGACCAGCACAAACGAATATTCCACTTTTCTTATAGAACACCAGAGTCAAATAGTTAGTTACAAGTATAATCTTTTTTTGAAAACTGCCAAACTGAGGCCAAAAAGAATTGCTATCAATGAAACAAAGCTGGAGACAAGATTATGGTGTATCCTGTCTTGGGACTAGAGAGAGAGGTAAGGCCATGGGGTGTTGGGGAGCCGCAGGGGTACCCAACAGTGTCAGGAAACAAGTTTCCATCTACCTCCGAGATTGCCAGGGAATGGATGAAAACAGTCCAGCACAATTCCAAAAGACTTTTACTAATTCAGTAATAAAACAAGCTCTGCCACTACAATCTAAAATAATGGGATTCCCGGACCTCTAGCTCTTTTGGTCAGAACGTAGATCATGTGCTGTGCTCCGCCCAAGTCTCTCACCAAAGTGGATCCTAATATCTTAAGTCAGTCCCCTTATATATCCAAAAGTAATCCTTCCTATCTTCAGGGAGAGTTGTGTCAACAAAGATCAACAAATCAGCTTCTAGGCGTAGAAGTAGGGTGGTAGCATACTTGTTTCAGGTCTAAACAAATGATTATGCCAGGGACTAGTCTCTTTCTCATAAGAGATATTATTTCTTATGTCAACACACTGGAAGGAGAGAGAGAGCTGGTATAAAGAAATACATCTCAATGGATGTACATTCATGGGGAGGAGAAACATAATTTTACGGGTTTCATGCAATCTAGATGGTACCCAGAAGGTCCATCTAATTTCTGTTCAGCACCAAGGTGATTCTGAGTGTCTTATATCCTCTGTTTATTGAAAGGGTCATGCTTGCCTGCTTGAGGACAAACTAGCATGATCCTTCCTTTAATCTTAAAGGATAGTCTAAGTAGCCAGGGTGGTGGTTTCCTGGTAAATTCTAACTATCCCACACTGGGACCAGTGGGTATGAGGAACTTTGCCCAATCTAGATAACATTGAATCATAGTAGAGATTATAGTAATAGTTCAGAAGTTAGTGATTCAGAGTCAAAATGACTCCTGTAACTGTCACACCCTCCATCAGTGTTTACTCAGAAGAGAGATCTCATTAGCATGAACCCTGGCTTAAGATCATGTAAATAGCTTAAACTGTAAGTAGATTCAACAGTAAAGATCCCAAGCTAGCTAGGCCTGTCATCCAACCATGAGATAAAACACATTCCTTCTACACAGATGACCTGGTTCAATTGTCAGCACTGCATATAGTCCCCTATAATGCCAGGAGTAATCCCCCTGAGCACAGCGGAAGAGGCGGGAATCTGCCCAATAGATGTATGCCAACATATACTTGTTTCTGGGGGTTTCTGTGGATCTGAAGGCAGCACACTTACAATATTCATCTGGGCACTTAATCCAAACAACTTTGTTTTGGGGCCACACCTGGCGGTGGTTAGGGGTTATTCCTGGCTCTGTACTCAGGGAGCACTCCAAATTGCTCAGGCAACTATATGGGATTCAGGGAATCAAACCCAGTTCGGTCACTGCGAGGCATAAGTCCTACCCACTAAACTATCATTCTGGCCTAAAACAGCTCTTTAAGTTACAGATCCTAGGGTGAGAGATATTAGCTCAATGGGATAGAGCACATGCTTTGATCCTTGGGCACTGTGTGGTTTCCTAAGCACTGTCAGGAGTAACCCCTGAATATCAAAGCATGAGCAGTCCCCAAGCATATTTAGATGTAGCCAGAAAACGAAAACCCTATTATAAAATCATACATCCTATTTCTTTCTGTTTCAGGCCCATACCTGGCAGTGCTCGAGAGGACCATATGTGGTGCTGGGGATCGAACCTAGGTCTGCTTGTGCAAGGCATGTGCCCTACCGGCTGTACTCTTACTCTTGACCCTGTAAGTCCTATTTTTAATTTGTTTTTGGGGTCATATCTCCATGGTGTTTGGAGACTACTTTCAACTCTGTGTTTGGCTAACACTCCTGGAAGTACTGCAGGGCCAGAGACAGAACTGGGATCAAACACATGGACGACAAGTAGCTTAGCCTCTACATTATAGGGGCCCCTAGCTAAAATTCTCATGTACCAGGTGGAAGATTAATTCTGTTCATCTGGTTCGGTAATTAATTAAATTATCTGACATTATTGGATATAACAACAATAAAAAGTCTGGTTCAAAAATTATAAGACCAGGGGCTTAAGCGATAGTACAGTAGGCAGGGCGTTTGCCTTTGCACGCCAACCAGGATTCTATCCCGGCATCCCATATGGTCCCCCCAGTACCGCCAGGAGTAATTCCTGAGTGCAGAGTTAGGAGTAACCCCTGAGCATTGCCAAGTGTGACCCCAAAAAAAAAAGTACAGGATCAGAGAGAGCACTCAATGCTTGGGGTGAGGCTGTGCAGAGACAGTACAAGGGTTAAGTCACTTGCCTTACATGCAGCAGAACCCAGTCTGATCCATGAAACTATACTTGGGCCCCTAACCAAAGGTGGGTGCTGTTGTCCCAATTAACCCCCACCAAAACAAAACAAAACAAAACAAAACACCCTGAAATGGGATGCAAACAAATCCAAAGGGTATATTTACAGTCTATGGCTAGTTAGCTAGGGGTCAAGGTACTTGTCTTACAAATGCCCTGGCTGGATTCTTGAGGAATAGTGTTATATGAGGACCTTCAAAGAAGGAATGCTGGGCCGGAGCGATAGCCCAGGCGGGTAGGGCGTTTGCCTTGCGCGGGCCGGCCTGTGCCGCCCCGGGTTCGATCCCCAGCGTCCCATATGGTCTCCCGAGCACCGCCAGGAGTAATTCCTGAGTGCAGAGCCAGGAGTAACCCCTGAGCATTGCCGGGTGTGACCCAAAAAGCAAAAAAAAAAAAAAAAAAAGAAGAAGGAATAATGCTTCCTGAATAACCTGCAACACACTATCTAACCAGTAACTGGGTATCTCTCATAGATACATAAAGTTCTCACTGGCCATCCAGACAGCTTAATTCAATGCTCTGACAGTGACATCAACCTGTGTGAGATGTCAACAACAAATGACTAGTCTATAAAGTTCTCACCAATAATCAATTTAACAATCTGGACACACATCAGGCAGAGCTGGCTAAAAGTTATGATCAACTCCAAGAAACGGAAATTTAGGGACTGCAAGAATGGAGAGAGATTAAGGACAGATTCTTCTGAGAGGCCCTTACCGGTCTGTCAACCTGCATGATCTCCCAGAGCACTTCGCCACGTCTGGTAGTGTGTAGGGGGAGGCAGAAGCAGCACGTATGGAGCAGCTGGCTCACGAGCTGCTGTCCGAGCTGGTTCATCACTTGTCCAATCAGTTCTTTCCGTAATTCAAAGTCATCTTCATGCTGTAAGAAAACAGGTGTAAACGGGAAATGCTAATCTCAACCCTCTAAAGACCAAGTTAGCCTTTCTCCTTCAGTAATGCCAATTCCCTTGGGAAGAAAGGACATACTTATGTAACAGTAGGTGCACACACACACAGCCTACTAAATTTGCTGTCATTAGGAAGAAAAGATTTAAGTTTGGTATCAAGAAAATGGTCATTACTTCAGCTTAACCTAAGATTTTTTTTCATAGAGAAACAATTATTAAAAAACCACGGTAGGGCCTGGAGTCATAGCACAGCGGGTAGAGCGTTTGCCTTGCATGTGGGTTCAATTCGCGGCATACCATATGGTCCCCTGTGCACTACCAGGAGTAATTCCTGAACAAAGAGCCAGGAGTAACCCCTGAGCGTCACCGGGTGTGACCCAAAAAAAGGGAAAAATTCCAAAAACAACAAACAAGAAAAACCCCCATGGGCAGCAATTTTTTTCACCCACTATTATCTTTAAAGTACCATTAAATCTTTTCCATTTATTTTAATCCTCCTCTCCCCACATTTTGTTTTGGTGCTCAGAGATCACTCCTGGGCTATACTCGGACTGGGGGGCGTGTACTGAAGTGCTGGGGACTGATTGGGTTGGCTGTGTTTGAAGCAAAAATCCTGCCCGCTGTACTCTAACTCTATTTTCTTTTTTTTTGGAAAAATATGGAAAACAAATTTCAACTGATAGCTGATCTTTCCTATCAAAAAAAAATATTTTCTTATCTTTGCACAGATATACATAGATACTGGGTAAAAATAAACCTGAACTTTTTCTTTCTTTGTTTTTTGGGGTCACACTGGCTATTGTCAGGGGTTACTCCTGGCTCTGCATTCAGGAATTACTCCTGGTGGTGCTTGGGGGACCATATGGGATGCTGGGGATCGAAGTAAGGTCGGTAGCAAGGCAAATGCCCTCCCAGCTATACTATTGCTCTGGCCCTCTGAACTGACTTTCAAGGCGGCGTGGTAAATGGCTCAGTGGTTAGTTTCTGCTTTGCAAGTGTAAGGCCGAGCTGGATGTCTTGTGCAGTCTGAGCGTACTGTCCTGGCAGCTCTGCTGGGAACCAAACCCAAGGCCTCAAGCATGAGAGTGCTCTACTGGGGAGTGAGAGTCTCAGCTCCCACATACAACCTACTTTCCCACTGCTCTCCCACACCGTCAATTCTACTTTATGGGGCCAGAGCAACAGTATAGCGAGTAGGGGCGTTTGCCTTGCATGTGCCTGACCCCAGTTCGATCCCCAGCATCCCATATAGTCCCCTGAGCTCGGTCAGGAGTTATTCCTGATGCAGAACCAGGAGTAACCTCTGAGCATTGGAGCATGACCCAAAATGCAAAACAAATAAATAAAAATCTATTTCATATCAAAACAAATCTTTGAAATGTTGTGAGAGCGAGAGCGAGAGCGGAGAGAGAGAGAGAGAGAGAGAGAGAGAGAGAGAGAGAGAGAGAGAGAGAGAGAGAAGTATCTGCCATAGAGGCAGGTTGTGGCAAGGAGGAAGGGAAACTGGGGATAATGGTGTTGGAAAACACGCACTGGTGGAGGAATAAGTGTTGGAACACTGTATGACTGAAACCCAATCATGTTTTGTAACGTCTATCCCAGAGCGATTAAATAAAAAAAAAAAATGTCGTGTACTGTAATTATTCCAAACAAACAGCCATCTTAATGCCGAAGGTCTCTACTAACACACTGAGTGTAAGCTTGACATTTCCCAGTCATAATTGATATCCAAATGACTTTGGGCAGAGATAACTTGAGACTCTACTACAGATTATAGCACTATGAAGTTGTCTTAGATTCAAATAGTTGATAATTTAGCACACTCACACTACAGATTAAAATCATTTACCCAGGGCGGAGTGATAGTCCAGTGGGTAGGGTGTTCGCCTTGCACATGGCCGACCTGGGTTCGAACCCCAACATCCCATATGGTCCCCCCAGCACCGCCAGGAGTAATTCCTGAGTGCAGAGCCAGGAGTAAGCAAACAAACATACAAACAAAAAAACCCCCAAAATCGTTTACCCCAGAAAAATGCTGAAGAGCTATGAGAAACTGCAAAAAAGATGGGCATTATGTTCCTTCTTACATCATTGGCTACTCCTGTGTGGATGAGGTCTCGGAGGAATCTCATGACACTACAGTTGGCGTCCCGGTGGTCCAGGGTGGTAGAGGCGATGGCCCACTGTAAAATAGGAATGACCACTTGGCTCCTCAGCAAGGTGACAGGGCTACGCTGAATAAACCTGGTGCAAAAAAGATAAGCAGTGTGAGCGACAAGATTAGGCAATAAGAGTGGCCAGATGAAAGCCGAAATGACAGCAGTGGAGAAGAGATCAGTGGAGGCTGCGGGAAAGGAGGGACAGCCAGGCAGAGCAAGCAAGTGATTTTCCGCAAACAATTCAGAATGAAACCAATAAGGCCAGACATCACGACACACCTGCACAAGTCTATTAAATGTGCAGTACCAAGAGGAATCTACTATAAATTATGCACTTTGGAGAGTAATAGTGCGTCAGTGTAAATTCATAAATTCTAAAGTACCACTCTGGAAGGAGATACTGATAATGGGAGAAGCTGTGGTACTTGGTAAATTTCCCACTCAATTTTGCAGAAAACCTAAAAAGGGCCTTTTTTTCCCTTTCTTTTTCGGGTTACACCCCAGCAATGCTCAAGGGCTACTCCTGTCTCTGCACTCAGAAATTATTCCTGGCGGTGTTTGGTGGACCATATGGGATGCTGGAGATCAAACCTGGGTAGGCTGCGTGCAAGGCAAATAAATGCCTTGCCCACTGTACTACTGCACCGCCCCTCCTCCCCAAATGGGCCTTTTGTTAAAAAAATCATGGAAGAAGCAAAGGAAATAAGAGCAGCTTTGAGCTCCAGGCATGGTTCTAAAACAAAACAAAAGCAAAACAAAAAAATTAAGGTGAGGGTAGAAGGGAGTGCCAGAGAGAGTGGAACTGCCTGCCATGACATCAAGCACAAGGGCACCACCAGGTGTGGACACCTTCCTGTCTTAAACTCCAAAATGAGTGTTTTTGCTGCCCTTTGGTTCTCTCTTTGAAAGTACAAGATTTCTCAGAATACTTTCCAAGCTTATTTCTCCAGTTAAGCACCCAGGTCAAGGACAAAAATCAAATATACGATTTAATTTTTCTTCTTCTTCTTCTTTTTTTTTTTTTGCTTTTTTGGGTCACACCTGGTAATGCTTAGGGTTACTCCTGGCTCTGCATTCAGGAATTACTCCTGGCAGTGCGGGGGTGGGGGGTGTCGGGGGGGTGTCGGGGGGCATATGGGATGCCAGGTATAGAACCTGGGTCGATCGAATGCAAGGCAAACACCCTACCCACTGTGCTATCACTCTGGCACTATATTTGTAAATGATTTTTATTTTTTTTGCTTTTTTTGGGTCACACCCAGCAATGCTCAGGGGGTTTCTCCTGGCTCTGCACTCAGGAATCACTCCTGGTGGTGCTCAAGGAACCATATGGGATGCCGGAGATGGAACCCGGGCTGGCACAGGCTGGCCGCATGTAAGGCAAACACCCTACCTGCTGGGCTATCGCCTCCAGCCCCATTGTAAATGATTTTTAAAAATATATTGTATACTGAGCCGGAGAGATAATACAGTAGGTAAGGTGCTTGCCCTACTAGTGGCCAACCAGAGTTGGATCCTCAGCATCCCATATGGTCCCATGAGTACCACCCTGAGTGTAGAGCTAGGAGTAACCCCGGTATTGCCAGGTATGGCTCCTAAATCAATTTGTGTGTGTGTGTGTGTGTGTGTGTGTGTGTATTTGAAATGATATAATATTTGAAAATCGATATATAAAATGGCAAACATTTAATAATGGCTTATTTCCTATTTCCTTTAGGTTCTCAAATGATTTAGTTCCAATTTCTATTAGCTCATAGAAATCCTGAGAAGGACTGAAAAAACCTGGTAATTGGTGAAAGGATTTTATGTGGTAAGTGAGGTTGGGAGGGGTGGGATTGGAAATAGTACCAGATAACTTTGTTTTGGGAGAGGGGCCTCATGCAGTACTCAGGGGACCTTGAAGCCACTCCTGGAGGCCAACTGAGGCTGGTGGTTTAGTGTCGGGGCCAAGCAGGAGGTGGTGCTGCTTGGGTCATCAGTGCCTGAGGTCACCAGAGTCAAACCAGGATGGAAGGCCACATCCATGTGAAGCCAGGGACTGAACCTGGGAAAGGGACATGTACAGGTGCCCTAAACCCTGTATCATCTGTTCAGTACTTGGTAACTTCTAAAGCACCTTCAATTTCTAAGACAACCCAGTCCAAGTTAGCATTATATCTGAAGGATATCAAGCGTCTGAAAGAAAGAGCTGAGAGAAGCAAGACATTATAGTAAAAAAGATTTGAAGCCACAGAGGAGTCTATGCTTAGGATATGGTGTTACTATATAAAAAAGCTATATGTACAAGCAGTTGACAGAAAATTGTATGACCACAATAATCACTGCTATACATATGTGTTTTATTTTTCTGTGTGTGAGAGATTCAAGGGAACACAACATAACACGATAAGCGGCTATATTATGGTGGCAGGAAAAATTGCCTTTTCCCTAAGACCAATGTTATGCTTAGATTTCTGGAAAGAAAAAAAAGTTTTTTTTTTTTCTTGTAAAGGGACATAAACATCGAAGTTAGAAAGACGAAAAAGCCACAGGATATTCTCCAGGAGTTAGCCCGATGTTTTTACTGCACTGTGCATGCTCCCTGCTCCCAATCAGCTCCTCTTACAGAGACTCTGACTCAAAACTGAACATCGGGTTATGAGGTATTGCTCCACTGACTTCACTTTACAGAGGAGAGAGGCGTGAGGCAAGAAGAATGAGCAGTGCTGGGGATGAACAATGAAAGACAGGGGCTGCTCTTCAGAAGCACTGACCTGGTGGCTAGCCTGAACAGGTCATCCACAGTGTCTGGGTGATTCTGCAGCCCGTTCTGCTGTTCTAGGAGCTGGAAGGTGGGGATGCACAAGGCCTGCAACAGAACAGAGAATGTAAGACAACTGCTTGTACATAAATGCTCCGGCATTCAATGCACATGAATATCATGACAAACAGAAAAAAACTGGTGAGAATTAGCTTAAGAAAAGGAAGACAAAACCAGAGAGAACTCAATGGGCATGCACAGGTCTGGGTAAGATACCCAGCACTGCAGGTCCTCAGAGGACCACCAGGTGTGACCCAGAAATCAAGAAACAAAATAAAGGGAAAGGAAGACAGAAATCTTTCTCAGCTGATACAATTTTCACGCCTGAAGCCGACATTTCAGAAAGGGTTGAAGGTCATAGATTTTAATGGATGAAACGGGGTACCTCAGAGTTGGAAATGAAATTTTATTTATTCTTTTTTTTTTTTTTTTTTTTTTGCTTTTTGGGTAACACCCAGCAATGCTCAGGGGTTACTCTTTGACTCTTTCCTCATGAATTACTCCTGGCAGTGCTTGGGGACCATATGGGATGCCGGGATCGAGCTCAGATTGGCGCGTGCTAGGCAAATGCCCTACCCTACCCCTCTGTGCTATCGCTCCGGCCCCTGTAGATGAAATTTTAATAGTAATTAAACAGTAACTTAAAAGGGAAGGCAACGCGGAAAAAGAAGTGCTATACTTTAACTTCCTAATCTGTCCTATAGCGAGAAGGGAGGAAGCAGTGTAGTACCAGTCCCTTTCAATGTCTGCTATGTAACTCAAGACCACATTGCTAAGCAAACTTTCCGTTTCTTGACTGAAAAACTAATCAGTCAAGAAACGGAAAACAGAACGCAGTTTGAGCTCAGAGATTCTTCAGTATAAGTCAATTTGCCTACTTCCTCCTAAACTAGATGCAGGGAGCAAAAATTAGGCACTGATGCCTTAATGGGACAGTTCACCTCTCACTCTCAAGCACACCTGTCCAGCGAACAAGCAGGAGGTCCCCAGTTCCCAATCATTAGGAAATGAACAGAGTGGGAAAGGACACACAAGCAGGAGTGGCAACAGGCGAAAGAAAATACTGCCAGGCCTTGAGACGCCCCACACACCTGGAGCATGTCCAGCAGCCCCTGCCGACAGCCCTCCTCCATGCCATACTCATCCACCAAGATACTACCCAGGTACAGGAAACAGGAATGCTGATGGACGTGGTACACATTCACCATCTGTCAAGGAGAAAAAATCAACTAGCTCAACTCTCCTGTAAAACAGGATCCATCAGGAAGCTGTGTGGAGGAAGGAAATTACACATAGGTCTCTGCTCTCTGGGGCAAGAGAGGAAAGTATTTTGGCAACTTTTTTTAAAACTTTATTATACCACTGTGAGATATACAATTACAAAGATGTTCATGATTGGGCTTCAGTCATACCATCCAGCACCCATCCCTCCACCAGTGCCCTATTTCCACCACCAAAGTCCCCAAATTCCCCCCAACCTCCCCCCAGCCTGCCTTTATGGCAGGCACTTTTCCTTTTATTTTTTCTCTTCTCTCTCCCCTCCTCCCCCACATTGTGGCTTGCCCTATAGACATTTAGGGTTTATCATGTGAATCCCTTTGTGTACACACAATGGTCAGTTCTAGTCTGGTGTTACCATTTCCCACAATTAGTAGAACACTGGTACATATTTATATCCCATTAATGAATGCAGTCACTCTATGTTTGTCCTTTTCCTTCTGCCTAATTTTGCTCACCGTGATAATTTCCATGTCCATTCATTTCCAGGTAAATTTCATAAGTTTGTTTTTCCTGACACCTGCATAGTATTCCATTGTGTAGATGTACCATAGTTTATTTGCAACATTTTTTGAAACACAGGGCTGGCTTTTTTTTTTTTTTTTTTTTTGCTTTTTGGGTCACACCTGGTGATTCTCAGGGGTTACTCCCTATCTGTGCACTCAGTAATTACTCCTGGCAGTACTCAGGGGATATACCTGGGATGCCGGAGATTGAACCCAGGTTGGCTGCTTGCAAGGCAAGTGCCCTACCCGCTGTGCTATCGCTCAGGCCCAACACAGGGCTGGATTCTTATATAATTTAGGACTTTGACCTTTTACCTTTCTAAAACAATGTTTTAAGAGAGATGTATAAAAAAAAAAAAAAAAAAAAAGAGATGTATAATTTTTCCAACCATAAGGGAGTTACTATCTAAGGCTCATATTTCTTTTGGTAAAATACTAACACAGAATGCTAGAAGAATACCAACACCTAAGTTCATTGTTATTTGTATATTGGTATATATACATAGGGTAGGATAAAATGATGAACATACATCTTAGAGGAGACTGTGGAAGCACTGGTGACACTTTGGAAGTCTTGAAACCCATCTCCTTAACCTTTGAAGTCAGTAAGACCAGGAAGCCAGCTCATGCCTTACATGCAGGAGACCCAGATTTGATCCCCTGAGCAGCATCAGTGATGCCTGAATACAAGGCAGGAAGAGCCTCTAAGCACCACTAGGTGCTACCCAAAAATGAGGAGAAACCCCACCCCAAACAACCCATACATACCCAAAAGTGTAATCAAAATAGCTTTGTTAGGATCTTACCTAACAAAACTTTCATATACTTATTATAAACATCTCTATTTTCCTACTCTCTACAATAAAGAGACCTCAGTATCATTATAAATGAAAAAAAAAAAATTGGCTTTTGGGTCACACCAAGTGGTGCTCAGGGCTCACTCCTGACAGTGACTGGGGAGATAATATGTGGTGTTAGAGATCCAACCAGGTTTGGCTAGTCAGGTGGTCTTCTGTCTCGTTTTCTTTGCCCTTAGAGTTTTATAAAACCGTCAAATAGATAATGCTTTATGAAAAAGGACTCCAATTTCTCAATAAGCTTTAGTTACAAAGACAGGTGCTATAGTTTCATGACCTGGGATTTTATGGGTTTTTATTTTTTTTTAAATTTTTTTGCTTTTTGGGTCACACCGGCAATGCTCAGGAGCTACTCCTGGCTCTGCACTCAGGAATTACTCCTGGCGGTGCTCAGGGGACCATATGGGATGCCGGGAATCGAACCCAGGACAGCACAGGCCAGCCGCATGCAAGGCAAACGCCCTACCCGCTGGGCTATCGCTCCGGCCCTTTATGGGTTTTTAAAGACCAATATAAATCCTATTTACTTTTATTTAGTTTGGGAGGCCTATAGCCAGTGGTGCTCCAGGGACCATGGAATACCAGGGATTGGACCTGGGGCTTCTGCATGCAAAGCATGTGAATCTTCTTTTCAGTGCCATCTCCCTGGCCCATAGTTTTTATTTTTAAAAGGCTGTAATATTCTGATACTTTTATTTATTTTTGTTGGGGAATAATTTTATCTTGTCACATGTATTGACCTTAGAACACAATTTTGATATAGAGTGCTAACTATGCTACTGGATGGGTCACATGTTAATCTCAGCAGAAAAAAAATAAAACAGCAGAGGCCAGAGCAATAGCACAGTAGGTAGGGTGTTTGCCTTGCATGCAGCCGACCTGGCTTAGATCCCCAGCATCCCATGTGATCCCCTGAGCAGCGTCAGGAGTATGCCTGAGTGCAAAGCCACGAATAACCCCTGAGTATCACCGGGTGTGACCAAAAGAAAACAAACCCAAAAAACTAAAAAAAGGAAATGAAAGAGCATCAATGTCACGAAAGTGTCTTCTATCAGCAGAGGGACATTAAATCACAATGCATTGCCTAGACTATATGGTAGCGAAGGGTATACTTGACCAGTCTAGATGCAAATTACAGCCTAAATGTAAACAGACTGTTACGGTAAGGGTACAGCAATAAAAAAGTATTTGTTTGTATAAACATATAAATTATTAAACAACCGAATCTACGATTTTACTGAGTACAGTTATGCAAGCACTAACAATTATCAGCACCTTTTGCCTGAGGTTAAGCTCTTTCTTCAGGAGTGAAACCTGAAGGGTGTAGAATGTCAGGGGATACTGACTGCCAGAGCCAGCTGTGGAGATTAAGCTTCCTCCAAACTATACACTAGAGGCTGTGTCCAGGCACAAGAACAGAGGCTAAGAAGGCATTTGTTCAGAGCCCTGTGTCAAAGGGACTGTATGCGCCTTAGTTTTGTGCCCAGGTAACTCCCTTCCCCAAATGCAGAACTGTTCATGTCACTAGGTTAGCAGCGACACACATCACATAGTGACTTAAGTCACTAGTCATAGGCCACCCAGAGTAACTTCATACCTCGAGTCACACAATCATAATTCTCCATATTCAGGATGACTAAATGAGTCAACTTATTGCTTGACAAATGAAAAAAAAAACTCACATGAACAATGGAAAAGACAGAAGAAATCCCTTTTGGACAAGAAACAACAAAACTGTGGACGTGTCACAATTTTTTGAAAGCATTTACTTTAAAACTGTTTACAGGGGCCGGGCGATAGCCCAGCGGGTAGGGCGTTTGCCTTGCATATGTCCGACCGGGTTTGATCCCAGCATCCCATATGGTCCCCGAGCACCGCCAGGAGTAATTCCTGAGTGCAGAGCAAGGAGTAACCCCTGAGCATTGCCGAGTGTGACCCAAAAAAGAAAAAAAAAAAAATAAAATGCTGTTTACAATGGAGATGAGCAATAATTTACTTAGGAGGGGCCAGAGTGATAGCACCACAGGTAGGGCATTTGCCTTGCACGGTCGACCTGGGTATGACCCCCGGGGTCCCATATGGTCCCTCGAGCAAGTAATCCCTAAGCGTTGCCAGGTGTGACCAAAAAGAAAAAAATTTACTCAGGAATTTGGTGCTACTGAGACTCACTACACAAAGCTTGTAACCTCTTTCCATTAGAAACAGCACATCTACGGCAGGTACCAGTCACCTTTTTCAAATATTTCAAATTTGTGTTTATAAGTACAAGTGCGTTTCATTTTCTCAGCCAAGCTCTGTTTAAAAACAATGATCTCAGGACCCTGCACACTCATGTTCTGCCCCCCAAGAACGCACCTGTGTAACAAGCGGCTGCAAGAGGGCAGCAGAGCCTTTGCCGACACATCGAACAGCAAAGCGTAGGCACCTACAGCAACGTTCCACAATTCGATTATCAGCCCGGTGCTTATTCAGCGTCTCAGACAACACCGGCCAAATCTAAGTACAAAGCGAGGAGTCAAAGGAACAAGGTGAATGAAGGGTGGAAAAACAATCCATGCCGGTAACATATTTGGTATAAAAATTGCTTGTGAAAAAACAAACTTTTGTGCCTGATTCTAATCTGTGTGCATATATATGGCTCAATACCACGAAACACAATAGTTCTTAAGCAGGGGTGGGAAACCTTTTTCCTGTGCCATTTGGATATTTGTAACATTCTTGTGCCATCCAGTACAGGCAGAGAGGCCATGAGCAACTGACAAGAAGAACAAGTGTCTGTCGCATCCTGAACCAGGTAAAGAACACATGATTGTATGGCCTTTTAAGGCCCACAAGCTTGACATTCCTCAATCCTGCCTTAGATGAAGCACAGAGATTCAATTCTTTAGACGATGAAGAGCATAACTAACTTAATTAAAAAGAAAAGATACACATTTTCTTAAACGTTTGGACTAAACGAATTGGATGAAAAGAATTAGTGTGAGTTACAGTAATAGTAAGATGGAAGATCTCGAACAGAGGACAAGAGTTACAGAAATTGCATCATTTTATGTTGCTGAGCACTTAAGGATATTTGCTTTTTCCCCTCAAACCAGAAAATCACTTCTTACATATATATGAAGTGAACTCATATATATATATATATCTATATATCTATATAGACACACACACATGAGAAGCTATACCTGTGTTTCTCACACATTATAAATTAAGAATCTAGGGGCCGGAGCGATAGCCCAGCGGGTAGGGTGTTTGCCTTGCACGCGGCCGCCCATGTCGGCCGGGTTCGATCCCGGCATCCCATATGGTCCCCCGAGCACCGCCAGGAGTAATTCCTGAGTGCAGAGCCAGGAGAAACCCCTGAGCATTGCCGGGTGTGACCCAAAAAAGAAAAAAAACAAACAGCAAAAAAATCAAAAGAATCTAATATATATATATATATATATATATATATATATATATATATATATATATACATACATACATACATACATACATACATACATACATACATACATACATACATACATATATATACAGATAGTTTGTTTACTTTGGGGCGACACCCAGCAGTGCCTGGGGAACCATATGTGGTATCAGGGACCAAAGCTGGAACAGCCATGTGCAAGTTGAGCACCCTACCAGCTGTACTATTGCTCTTGCCCTCAAAGTATGTTTTTAGATCCTCACATCATCCTCATTGGGGGAAAAAGAGAATGAGAAGGTAAGTATGCTATCAATGGGAAAAACTAAAATCACAAAGATTTTCACTGATTTCAAAATCAAAAACAAATCTGCTGATATACATCAGGTCTCCCTAATAACTCTAGGGATCATAAGGCTAATACCTCTGTGTTTTCTTTCTTTTTTTTTTTTTTTTTTTTTAGGTCACACCTGGCAATGCTCAGGGGTTACTCCTGACTCTGCAATCAGAAATTACTCCTGGCGTTTCGGGGATGATATGGGATGCTGGGGAACAAACCTGGGTCGGCCACATGCAAGGCAAGCGCCCCAACTGCTGTGCTATTGCTCTGCACCCCCTGCTCCCCCCACGTATTTATGACACTTCAGAATATTTCCCTACAACCGGTTTCCTTCCTTTAAAAAAACCACCATGAGATGCACAGCTTACAATCCATTTTTGTATCAAATTTAAAAATATTAAATATTTAAGTAATTCTTACCAAATCTAAAATTAACAACATTTCGGTGGCAGACAGGATTTAAATGGAGTATTTCTATGAAGTTAAAAGACAGCTCCTTTTCACTTAGTTAACTAAAAACTCAGATGGAAGAGCAAGCAAGCTAGGCCCAGAGTAATCAACCAATCAGTAGCACTTACTTCCTGTATGACTTTCTGGCAAGGATGAGTCTGTCCATTTTCCACAATGGGATTGGTATGTCTGGAGAAAAAAAAATAGGCCAAAGTTGTGAAAGAAGAACAACGTCACCTTCAAGAGTCCAGAGTTCTGGTCACTTCCACTAGAACACTCAAACTCAAACCAACTCTGGAACATGGGCTAGGAGCAGCACAACTAGATTTTCAAGAGACAGTCTCCCCAAATTAAAAAAAAAATCTGTCTGTCTCTCTATCTATCCTATCTCCATCCATCCGTCCATCCGTGCGCCCACCTACCCACCCACTACTATGAAAGGCCAAGCAATGCTCCCTTCCTGATACTAAAAGACAAAAGCTCCAGTAACTCTACTGGTTTTAGTCTCGACCAAGAAACACAATATGTATATTCCCACAATATGTTAAATCTAACATTCAGAATTTTGGGTCTTCTAAATGGGATTCAGGAGATGGGGTGGGTGCCCACTGGCAATTCTTGCCCAACCTGGTGGTGGTTCAAGTAAGAACCTGAGGTATGAGATGCCTTGGATGCCTGGACCACCCTAGAGGTCCTCAGAGTCTCCAGGGCTGACCCGGTGATGTGTGGGGGACCAGGTGGCGCCAGGAATTGAACCGTGTTGGGGAGCATGCTCTATGTATGCACCTCATCATTATACAATTTCCTTGGCTACAGAATCCCCTAACTCAAAAATAAGGAGAGGGGGAAAAAGCTCAACTGCAAGCTAATAAAAAATACAGTTAAAAAAAAAGGAAAGCTCTTCAATTATATAAGGAAAGCAGTGTTTCAACTCAGAAAAAGATATAAGAAGCTTAAGTCAAAACAATACCCATTTGTCTGTTTTTTTTTGGGTATCAGTAATAAAAACCTAGATCTTTTTTTAACTAATTTATTTTGCTTTTTTTGGGTCACACCTAGCGATGCTCAGGGGTTACTCCTGGCAGTGCTTGGGGACCAAATGGGATGGCAGGGACCGAACTCAGGTTATCTGTGTGCAAGGCAAACGCCCTACCTGCTGTGCTATCACTCCCACCCAAAACCCAGATCTTTTGCCTTACAATCAATCAGGTGTCAATCTCTGGTCTACATCTCCAGCCAATAATACTTTTTCTTTTTCTCTCCCCTCTCTCTCTCTCTCTCTCTCTCCTCCCCCACCACACCCCCTTTTTAGGGTCATGCCTGACAATGTTCAGGGTTACTCCTGGCTGTGCACTCGGGAATTACTCCTGGCGGTGCTTGGGGGATCTTATGGGATGCCGGGGGATCAAACCCAGGTCAGCTGCGTGCAAGGCAACCACCTTACCCACCACACTATCATTCTAGCCCCAACACCACTACTTTAACTTGGCCTACATAGGCCTCTAATGCAACTATACTTTGATATTAGCTATATCTATGTTTCTCAAAAAATTATAAATTCAGAATCAAATCACTGTGAACACTGTCACCCAATTTATTTATTTACTTTTATTTGTAAACCATTTAGGCTTCTGTCAAATTCAAAGGAGAAATATTTCACCCAAGTAAAATCTTTCCTTCTCTGCACCTATACACTACACAGCAATGGTTCTGAAAGCATGGCCCATAGCAAGCTTCCACTTGAGCACGCGGTGCTTTCTAGAAATGAAAACTCTTGAACCCAACCCAATATCTGATCATCACATACTCTGCAGGTGGAGGCCCCACTCCTGCATTTTGCTGCACCCATCAGTTCACTGACACATGTTAAAAAATTGAGAATCACTGATATAGGTCAAAATAATCAACTACATTTTTTAAAGGGTTTTTGGACAAAGTCTACCAAGAATGAAAAGCAAGAGTTTGCTTCGCCCCTAACTCCAGCTAATAGAAGTAACTAGCAACCTGACAGCTACAAGGTTAAGAAGAACAAACAAAAAGCGACCTGCTTCATTGAGACATAACCATTTCACATAAGGCAGAGTCTCCTTACCTAAATATTACTGCGAGGCGATCTAAGAACACAGTGGGATCTGATGAAATGCCGTTGCTGGGCTCCCTGAGACAACAGCTGAAGAGACAGACAGGAACATCATCTGCTACAGAACAGACCTACAGCAAACACTGCCCACATAAGTCTTTATGAATCAACTGCCATCTCCATCTGTTTAGGTCGTCTTAATACATTCCTGAAAATTACCTAAAGAGTATAAACTTTTACGTTTGTACTACTGGGGCGGGGGGCCAGGACCATAGCACAGTGGGTAGGGCAGCTTGCCTTGCATGCTGCCAACCTGGGTTCAATCTCTGGCATCCCATATGGTCTCCTGAATCTACCAGAAGTGATTCCTGAATGCAGAGCCAAGGAGCAATCCCGAGCACTGCAGAGTAACCCCACACCCCAAAATAAAAACAAACAAAAATTCATACTGTCAGATTTCTTTCTTATACCTTCTTGAATCCTGGCCATACTACATTTTACTATACAGTCATTAGGGAATAGAAATTTAGTTTAACTTTTTCAGCTTACTCTATAATTAAAAATATTATATACAAAGATGATAGTTGATACTTAAAACCAATGCTACCCTGACAAAAATTAATTCAAAAGGAGAAACACCAACACTCCACTTTATCATAGAAAGGTCTTTGGTTTGGGAGCCATGTGCAGCAGTGCTCAGAGCTTAATCCTGGACTTGGGGAGACCATATTGAGGGAGTGCTAAGGACTGAACTTGAGTCCATGTGCAAGGTGATCGTCCTATCTACTGCTCTCCCCCACCTACCCTCTTTATTTTAAATTAAATCTGTCTACTTAGAATGCCTGCATCACTTCAAATATTATTCCCTGAGTGTATTCTGGTACAGATTAAAATTCAATCTGATTTTATCTTTATAAGAAAATCAGCCCTGGGGCCAGAGCGATAGTCCAGCAGGTAGGGCATTTGCCTCACATGCAGCCAACCAGGGTTCGATCCCGGCATCCCATATGGTCCCCGAGCATTGCCAGGAGTAATTCCTGAGTGCAGAGCTAGGAGTAACTCCTGAGCATCGCTGGGTGGGAGGGAGGGAGGAAGGAAGGAAGGAAGGAAGGAAGGAAGGAAGGAAGGAAGGAAGAAAATCAGCCCCTTATAAAGGAAGTCTGTACGTTGGGTAATAACACAAGCATATTTAAAATTACAGGCTTAATTTGTAACGTAAACCACAAATTTAATGTACTGTAATTAACAGAGATATAATATATACAATTCCTCCCTGCCTCTTCCTACCAACTTGCTTTGTGTGTGATAAACCAATTCTGGCTTGCAATAAAACCTTGAAAATATCTACATTTAAAAAGAAAAAAGGAAGAAAACCAGTCCCTGAAATCTAGGGTTATAAAGCACCTTTTTAAATTTTTTTTTTTTTTTTTTTTTTGCCTTTTTGGGTCACACCCGGCGATGCTCAGGGGTTACTCCTGGCTCTGCATGCACTCAGGAATAATTCCTGGCAGTGGTCGATGGACTATATGGGATGCTGAGGATTGAACCCGGGTCAGCTGCGTGCCAAGGCAAACGCCATCCCCACTGTGCTATCTCTCTGGCCCTGAAAAAGCACCTTTATTTATAATAAATTTCCTCATTCTATTTCTTTTCTTTCTTTCTTTTCTTTTTTTTTTTTTTGGGGGGGGGGCGTTTACACCCGGCAATGCGTTTACACCCGGCAATGCTCGAGAGATTACTCTAGCTGACTCAGAAATTACTCCCTGGCGGTACTCGGGGGGACCATATGGGATGCTGGCGATTGAACCTGGGTTGGGCTGCATGTAAGGCAAACGCCCTCCTGGCTGAGCTATTGCTATGGCCCCCTCATTCTATTTCTGCCCCAACTCAGACAACAGATACCCAATGATGTCTTTGGGTCAGTCTTTCTAGCTCTGGAGGGGACAGGCAGGACCTATGATCCCTGCCAACTCTAGGATAATATGAATCTGTTAAGTAGCACAAGTTTTCTAACTGGCTCCAGAGATTCACACATGCATTTTAAAAATTGTTGTGGAGGGGCCGGAGCGATAGCCCAGCGGGTAGGGAGTTTGCTTTTTTTGCTGGTTGGCCCATGCCGGCCCGGGTTCGATCCCGGCATCCCATATGGTCCCCAGAGCACAGCCAGGAGTAACTCCTGAGTGCAGAGCCAGGAGAAGCCCCTGAGCACTGCTGGGTGTGACCCAAAAAGCAAAAAAAAAAAAGATTGTTGTGGGACCACTCTTCCAGGAGCTAAGGCCCAGTATGCGAGCGACTGGGGAGCAGGGAACAAAATGTATCTGAGATCAAAATCAGGGCCTTGAATATCGATGTTTTGTGTGCCATTTGAGACACATCCCCAACCTCCGGTGTTTAATTTCAGAGGTTACTATTTATATAGATATCGTTTCCACCAATACTGCAGACCAAAAGAAAAGGGTCGGGGTGAGGATTACTGGGTCAAAGACTTGGGTACAGGGTACACAGGGGTTGGGGCACATAGTTTGCATGTGTCTGACCTGGGTTCAATCTCAAGCCTACCTCAAGGTCTCCTAGGCATTGCTGGGTGGAGCCCAGGAGATCCCCAAGCACCATGAGGGTGATCCTAGCAACACAGGACTTGAGTACACCACAGGTTGTAGTTCTTGGGCCCTAGAACTAGAAAACACTGCAGAGCATGGCTCCCAGAGCCCCTGAGCACCACCCTGCAAAATGAGTGGAGTCCCATACCTGCTCTGACCACTCCCGGCTTGTCTACCTCCATTGCTGCAGGAAGTCGGTGAACGTAAAAACTAGATGTTACAATTTTTAAAATATTAAGGAAAAGGCCATTTTGTCTTCTATTATTCTTTCCTAAAATCTGTTACATCTACCAGAATATCACTGAAGACAAACTCTGGAATCTCTATCAAGTTATCCTATAATAGATCCTGATATAGTTCACTGATATGGCACTAAAAAATATAATTTGAGAAGAGCTGACATCTCTAATACACTTAAAAATCATAGGCTATGATTTGGGTTCCTAGCCTGAATGGGGTCTTTCTCGATCTATGGCATATTATTCATGTGACAATCTACTAATCTTGGAAGACTTTTTATGTTTGGAGTTAATTGGACACACTTGTTGCTCTGAAAAACAGTTCATTTAGATTCATGCTCTTGGTTTTTCTATGCAGATAAAAGATAACCTGTAAAAAAAAAATTTTGTCTTTTTTGTTTGAAAATATTCAAATCTTACATCTGTTTCAACTATTACTTAGACTCACCTTTTTCAATGCCATAACCTGAACAGAACATAGTTCACTAAGGCATTCAGTAATCTTATCCAAAGGTAACCTGGCTAGGACAAGTGATGTTCCTGAAAGACAAAGGATGAATTTAAAAGCTGAATTAGTTAAACACTCATCTATGTAACACAGGCAACAGAAAAGTAGATCAGTTCCATCTTTGTAAAAAAAAATCAACACTTTAAGAAAACGGGGAGGAGGTATTGTGGTCACATCTACCAGTGCTTAGGGATCATTAATGGTGCAGGGAATTCGAATTAGGGTCACCAGGTTTAGCAAGTGCCTTAACCCTTGCATTATTCCTCCAGCCACTTGTATCACTTGTCTTCCTGTTGTTCATCGATTTGCTGGAGCGGGCACCAGTAACATCTCCGTATGTCCTGTCACATGCTAGTGAAGTCCAAGAGCATCTGCTCGCTCTAGGACATAAAGAGCCCCAAACCATTCCATCAGGTCATGGGAATGAGGTCTTTAATTGTTACTGGTTTGAAGCATATAAAATACGACACGGGTAGCTTGCTAGGCTCTGCCACAGAGGTGGTAACATGTATATGTCCTCTTTATACCATATCATTATGGTAAAAATATATATTACCTCAATGGTAAATATTAATGTAAATGATACTAAACTGTCACACTTGACATACAAATACAATCACATATTGAGAAAAATTTTAAATGCAACTATGAAAATATTTATTAAAAAATTAAATAGTACTCTCTTAATTCAAATCCCAATTGTTTGTTGCTGACATAAATAAATCCATTTTTTATAATCCATTTGATATTCAATCATGTGTTCTCAGTCCAGAAGTAGATAAAGGACATAGGGCCCAGGGTCTGGAATGATAAAACTTATTTATGATCTTGTACACTCATTCTTTTTTGAACCAAACACCATATATACTTTTCCAATTCAGAAAACATATCTAGCCACTGAAAAAAAACCTGTGAATTTTATGCATTATTGAAGAGCATTACAATTGAAACTTTCTCAAACAATTAAAGTTCAATTAAACTTAGTTTAAAAAAAAGTCTAACCTATATTCCTACTTCAAAGAAAACAGAATCAAAATATACCAACTAGGCTTCTATAAACCGAACAGAACTGATTTTTTGTAATATGTATTACTGATACTATTTTACATTCAAATTATTTAATGCCTGACATTTCAGGTTTTTTTCATTGATCATAAAGATAATTAGAAAGGGAGCATTACTCCAGCTCTGAGTTTTTGGCTGAAGAATAATTTGAAAATTAATATTAGAAAAATGTCAATTTTGAATATTCTGAATTGTAAAATTTTTGTGCTTTCTGCATTTTGTACCTCAAGCCACATGATCAACATTTATTTTGAGTGTCAGGGATCAAACCTGAGTAGGCCACATCCAAGCAAATGCCATATCCACTGTACTACTATCTTTCTGGTCCCTGCGTTTGCTTTTACAAAAGGGGCTGGAGCAATAGTCCAGTGGGTAGGGCATTTGCCTTCATTGTGGCTGACCCAGGTTCAATCCCGGCATCCCATATGGTCTGCTGAGCACTGCCAGGGAGTAGTTCCTGAGTACAGAGCCAGGAGTGACTCCTGTGCATTGCTGAATGTGACCCCCAAAGCAAAAAAAAAAAGAAAGAAAAAATTAAAAAAGCATTTTATTACTTAAAAATTTTTGATAAATTTATTTGGCTTACAAAGTTCTCTCTCTCTCTCTCTCTCTCTCTCTCTCTCTCTCTCTCTCTCTCTCTCTCTCTCTCTCTCTCTCTCTCTCTCTCTCTCTCTCTCTCTCTCTCTCTCTCTCTCTCTCTCTCTCTCTCTCTCTCTCTCTCTCTCTCTCTCTCTCTCTCTCTCTCTCTCTCTCTCTGTCTCTCTCTCATCGAGGAGGAATCAAACCTGGGCCGGCACAGGCAGGCCACGTGCAAGGCAAACGCCCCTACCCGCTAGACTCGCTCAGGCCCCAGCTATATATATTTTTAACAATTAAAACAAAGCTATTTTTTCATAGTTTAGTACAATCAGCTTCAAATTTACCGACTTACTGGGTCAGGAAAGCCTTATTCCTGTTACTTTTTAAGTAAGTAGTATAGACAAGTAAGGGGGTTGTTCGGGAGAAGGTTACCTGCAGTGTTTGAGGAACCATGAGGTTGCAGGAGCAGCAAATCTGGACCTCCTGCATACAAAGCAGGTGCTCTAGTCCTTTGCATTATCTCCCAACCCGCCAAACACAGAAACTAATTTTAGAAAAAATGGGCTGAGAAATTTTAACTATTATTAAAATTCTATGAAGTGGGTCGGAGCAAGAGCATAGCAGGAGGGCGCTTGCCTTGCACACGGCTGACCTGGGTTTGATCCCCAACATCCCATAAGGTCCCCAGAGCACTGCCAAGAGTAATTCCTGAGTGCAGAGCCAGGAGTAATTCTTGAACAATGCAGATGTGATACAAAACAAAACAAAACAAAACAAAACAGGCTCAGGAGCTGCCCGCGGCCAGCATACTGAGCCCTCACGGGGGCGGCTGGGGAGACCTCGCCCATCACACTAGCCACCATTTTCGCTGTCGGACGCTGGGAAACTGCCTCACGACCAGATCAACAGAGCAAAACCAGTTCGAGCCCAGGTCCACTAAAATAGTGAAACAGTAATGTCTTTTAATGCACTGCATTCCACCCGAAGAGCAGTAAAGTTTGTTTGGGAAGGAGATATAAAGAGGAAAGAAATGACATAAAGAACCTGCCAAGTGGTTGGAGGTGTGGGGGGGAGGGAGGTGGGGACATTGGTGATGGGAGATGAGTTTGGGGTGGAGGGTGGGTGTTGGAACACTGCAGAACCAAAACTCTACATGAGCATCTTTCAATTAAAAAAAAAAAAAGTGGAATCTACCACAAACATGTGGGAATCAGAGGTTAGGTGGGACAGAGAAGGGAACAGTGTGCTAATATTTGTCAAAAGTGATAATACCAGTCTAGAACTGGGCATTGAATATAGGAAAAAAGATATACATGATAATCTCTAAATGTATGTATTGCAATCCACAATGTGTAAGAGAAGAGAGAAGAGAGAGAGAAGAGATAAAGAACTTGCCATAGAGGCAGGCTAGGGAGGGGGAGGGAAGGTGGGACATTGGTGGTGGGATGGGTGCTGGAACACTGTATGGCGGAAACCCAAACATGAACATCTTTGTAAGTGTATATCACATGGTGGTGGTAATAAAATATTTAAAAAAAAAAATCTGTGAACTGAGGAAAGGCTACTCTCTCTGGGTTTCATTTAACCTGTGAAATGAGCTGATGAATAAACAGAACAGAAAGCGCTAAGTTTGCTTAATAGTAGCAGAAGTACTTCCCTCTTTCTCAAATAAAATTTTAATTATTTTCGCGTATTTTTGTTTGTTTGTTTTGATAGCCAGAGATGCACAGGGTAACTTCTGGCTCTGCACTCAGGAATTACTCATGGCGGTGCTCAGGAAACCATATGGGATGAAGGGGGAGGGGGGAAATCAATCTTGGGTCAGCTGTGTGCAAAGGCAACGCCCACCCTCTGGGCTATCGCTCTGCCCCCTAAAATTTTAATTTGTAACCAAGAAAAAAAATTCAGAAAAGTTTGACTAAAGAACTAGACTTTTCACATTAATTGTCATTTTTTTCTCACTTCCTAAAATTTTATTTACTGGAACAGCAATCAATCTATAAATCCAACTAAATAAAAGATTATTTTATCTCCCTGCCAATCTGTAAGCCATGGATGAGTTTGAGACTTTTAAGTAATGACCTCTTACTTTTTAAAATTAGTTTGCACTCTCAAATGTAAAACCACTTAATCTGTGATAAAGGAGCAAAAAATATTAAGTGGAGCAAAGAAAGCCTCTTCAATAAATGGTGTTGGGAAAACTGGGCAACTACGTGAAAAAATGAACTTAGACCTCCTTCTAATGCCATGCACAAAAAGTCATATCAAAATGGATTATAGATCTCAATATCAGACATGAATCTATAAGGTACATTGAAGAAAACATAGGAAAAACACTCTATGACATCAAAACTAAAAGTATCTTTAAAAGATGACACACCACTGACCAAGCAAATGGAAGCAAAGATAAACAAGTGGGATTATATAAAATTGAAAATCTTCTGCACCTCAAAAGGAATGGTGACCAAGATATAAAGACAATCCACAGAGTGGGAAAAGGATATTCAACCAATACCCATCTGACAAGGGGGCTAATATCTGGGATATATCAGGCACTGGTAGCACCCCGAAGAAAAAAACAGTCAACCCCATCAAAAGTGGGGGAGAAGAAATTTGAAAAAGAAGAAATTTGAATGGCCAAAAGGCATATGAAAAAAGTGTTCTTCATCATTAATCATCAGGGAGATGCAAATCAAAACAACAATGAGGTACCATCTCACACCACAGAGACTGCCACACATCTAAAACATCAAGAATAACCGGTGCTGGCGTGGATGCGGGGAAAAAAGAACTCTCATCCACTGTTGGTGGGAGTGCTGACTGGTCCAGCTGTTTTGGAAAACAATATGGGCATTCCTCCGAAAACTAGATATTGAGCTCCCATTTGATCCAGCAATAGCACTCCTGGGAATATACCCTAGAGACCGAAAAACACATAGCAGAAACACTATCTGTACTTCTTTATTCATCGCTGCGCTATTCACAATAGCTAGAACCTGGAAGCAACCCGAGTGCCCGAGAACAGAGGACTGGTTAAAGTAACTGTGGTTCATCTACACGACGGAATACTATGCAGCTGTCAGAAAAGATGAAATTGTGAAATTTACCTGCAAATGGATGGAAATGGAGACTATCATGATGAGTGAAATTAGTCAGAAGGTAAAAAGACAGATATAAAATGACTACATTCATTAATGGGATATAAATATATACCAGTGTTTTACTGAGTGTGGGCAATGGTAATGTCAGACTAGAACTCACCATTGAATATACACAAAGAGACTTACATGATAAACCCTAAATGTCTGCAGGGCTAGCCGCAATATGTAAATGAAGGGGAAGAGAGATGCAGAGATAGAAAGAGAGATAGAGAGA
>JAJIBD010028315.1:0-17787 GCA_021461705.1 Cryptotis parvus
CAAACACAGCATAGCGACTACACTTACAGACCGCAAGCCTGGCAAGACAACTACGCCCACAGACCACCAAACACTGCGCTGTAGCTACATGGGCCTGCTTCGGTTCCCATGACAACTGCATATTACAGACCTGGCTTACAGCATGACAACTGCATACAGACCCCAAACACAGCATGACAACTGCATACAGACCACAAGCACAGCATGACCTTTACATACAGATCACAAGCCACAGCACCCAAGACAACTACATACAGACCACAAACACAGCATGACAACTGCACATACAGACCACAAACACAGCTGCAAACAACATAGAACCATTAAACACAGCATAGCAATACAGCCCACAGACCGCAAGCACAGCAAAGCCAACTACATACAGACCAAACAAGCACAACGCAATACAACTACACATACAGACCACAAGCACAGTGCGACAACTGCATACAGACCACTTAAGCGCATGGCAACTACATACAGACAGCAAAACTGCTTACGGCAACTACATACGGGGCCGCAAGCACAGAATGACAACTAAATATAGACCAAAAGCACAGCATGACAACTGCATACAGACCACAAAACACAGCATGACAACTGCATACAGACCGCAAGCACAAGCATGAAAAACTGCATGCAGACACTTAAAGCACAGCGCAAGACAACTGCATACAGACCACAAGCACAGAATGACAACTACATACAGTTTACAAGCACAGCGGCAACTACATATAGACCACAAGCACCGCATGACAACTACATACAGACCACAACACAGCATGGCCTTCTGGAAGCAGACCACAAGCACAGCATGACAACACACATACAGACGAAGCAAACACAGCATGGCAACTACATATAGGGACCCGCAAGCACAGCATGACAACTGCGCCACAGACCATAAACACAGCATGACAACACATACAGACCGCAAGCACAGCATGACAGCTGCATACAGACACCACAAGCACAGCATGAACAGCTGCATACAGACCACAAACACAGCATGACAACTGCATACAGACCACAAGCACAGCATGGCAACTGCATGGACCACAAGCACAGCATGACAACTGCATACAGAACGCAAGCACAGCATGACAAGCTACATACGAATGCAAAGCACAGCATGACAACTACATGCAGACCACAAGCACAGCATGACAACTACATGAAGACCACAAGCACAGCATGACAGCTACATACAGACCACAAGCACAACATGACAACTACATACAGACCACAAGCACAGCATGACAACTGCATACAGAAACCTAGCACAGCATGACAACTGCATACAGACCACAAAGCACAGCATGATAAACAACTGCAGCCACAGACCGCCAAGCACAGCATGACAACTGCATACAGACCACAAGCACAGAATGACAACTACATACAGACCACAAGCACAGCATGACAACTACGCATATAGACCACAAGCATCCCATGACAACAGCTACATACAGACCACAAGCACAGCATGACAACACAAAGCAGACCACAAGCTTTTTTGGCATGACAACTACATACAGACCTTAAACCTGGCGCCAGCAGCTTTACATACAGACACCAAGCACAGCGCGGCAACTGCATACAGACCATAAGCAGACAGCATGACAACGCTACATACAGACGCCAAGCCTGGCATGGCAACAGCATACAGACCTACAAGCACAGCATGACAACTGCATACAGACCACAAACACAGCATGACAACTGCATACAGACCACAAGCACAGCTTGCGACAGCTGCATAAGACCACAAGCACAGCATGACAACTACATACAGACCGCCGACACAACGCAAGACAACTACATACAGACCACAAGGCATGAGCAACAACATACAGACCACAAGCTTTAGCATGGCAACTACATACAGACCACAAGCTGCAACGCCAGATAACTACATACAGACCACAAGCACAGCATGACAACTACAAACAGACCACAAACACAGCATGACAACTTCACCACACCACAAGCGTGGCATGACAACTACATATAGACCACAAGCACAGCATGACAACTACATAAGACCACAAGCACAGCGCTGACAACTACATACAAGACGCAAGTACAGCATGACAACTACATACAGACCACAAGCACAGCATGACAGCTACATACAGACCACGGCACAACGCCCTGACAAAAGCATACAGACAGCAAACACAGCGTAACGCAGCTACGTGGAACGCAAGCACAGCATGACAACTGCATACAGACCATAAACACTGCATGACAACTACACATGGGCCGCAAGCACAGCGCAGCAACTGCATACAGACCACAAGCACAGCATGACAACTGCATACAGACCACAATCACAGCATGACAGCTGCGCCCACAGACCACAAGCACAGCATGACAACTACATACAGATCACAAGCACAGCATGACTACGCCAAACAGACCACAAACACAGCATGACAACTACGCTACAGACCACAAACACAGCATGAGCAACTACATACAGACAGCAAACACAGCATAAGCGGCGCTACGCTACAGAACGCAAGCACAGCATGACAACTACATACAGACCACAAGCACAACGCGGCAACTACGCCACAGACCACAAGCACAGCGCTGACAACTGCATACAGACGCAAGCACAGCAAGTAGCTACATACAGACCCAGCAAACACAACCGCGGCAACTACATACGGGCCGCAAGCACAGAATGACAACTACATATAGACCAAGCTGCCCATGAGCAACTGCATACAGACCACAAACACAGCATGACAACTACATACAGACCCATAAGCACAGCGCATGACAACTGCATACAGACCGCAAGCACAGCATGACAGCTGCATACAGACCGCAAGCGCTTGCGAACAACTGCATACAGACCACAAGCACAGAATGACAACTACATACAGACCTGGCACAGCATAACCTTCATATAGACCACAAGCACAGCGACAAACAACTACATACAGACCACAACACAACGCGAAGCCAACACAAACAGACCTGAAGCACAGCGCGAGCAACTTTACATACGGGCAGCAAACACAGCATGGCAACACATACAGACCGCAAGCACAGCATGACAACTGCATACAGACCATCCAAAAAGCATGACAACTACGCCCCAGACCGCAAGCACAGCATGACAACTGCATACAGACCACAAGCACAACATGACAACTGCATACAGACCACGCCTGGCATGACAACTGCATACAGACCACAAGCACAGCATGACAACTGCATACAGACCACAAGCACAGCATGACAACTACATACAGACCGCAAGCACAGCATGACAACTACATACAGACCACAAGCACAGCATGACAACTACATACAGACCACAAGCACAGCATGACAACTACTGCCAGACCACAAGCACAGCATGGAGCAACAACATACAGACCACAAGCACAGCATGACAACTACATACAGACCACAAGCACAGCATGACAACTGCATACAGACCACAAGCACAGCATGAAAACTGCATACGGGCCACAAGCACAGCATGACAACTGCATACAGACCGCAAGCACAGCACTGGCAACTGCATACAGACCACAAGCACAGAATGACAACCAGCCACAGACCACAAGCACAGCATGACAACTACATATAGACCACAAGCACAGCATGACAACTACATACAGACCACAAGCCTGGCATGACAACAACTACAAACAGACCACAAGCACAGCATGACAACTACATACGGGCAGCAAACACAGCGTGGCAACACATACAGACCGCCGGCACAGCATGACAACTGCACATACAGACCATAAACACAGCATGACAACACATACAGACGCAGAAAACTGAAAGCATGACAACTGCATACAGACCACAAGCACAGCATGACAACTGCATACAGACCACAGCACAGCATGACAACTGCATACAGACCACAAGCACAGCATGACAACTGCATACGGACCACAAGCGCAGCATGAGCAACTACATACGAGACCGCCCAAAAGCACAGCATGACAGCGCTACATACAGACCTAGGCAGCATGACAGCTACGCCTGAGACCACAAGCACAGCATGACGGCCTCCTTGCAGACCACAAGCACAGCATGATAACTTTACATACAGACCACAAGCACAGCATGACAGCTACAAACAGACCACAAGCACAGCATGACAACTACATACACACCACAAGCACAGCATGACAACTACATATATAGACCACAAGCACAGCATGAGCAACTAAATATAGACCACAAGCACAGCATGACAACTACATACAGACCGCCAAGTGCAGCATGACAACTACATACAGACCACAAGCACAGCATGACAACTACATACAGACCACAAGCACAGCATGACAACTACATACAGACAGCAAACACAGCATGGCAACACATACAGACCGCAAGCACAGCATGACAACTGCATACAGACCATAAACACTGCATG
Source organism: Cryptotis parvus (assembly GCA_021461705.1). Taxonomy (NCBI): domain Eukaryota; kingdom Metazoa; phylum Chordata; class Mammalia; order Eulipotyphla; family Soricidae; genus Cryptotis; species Cryptotis parvus. The sequence continues at coordinate 4,424 of JAJIBD010028315.1, forward strand.
ACCCCAACACACGGGCCGCAAGCACAGCATGACAACTGCGCCGCAGACCATAAGCACAGCACCTGACAGCGCTGCATACAGACCACAATCACAGCATGACAACTGCATACAGACCACAAGCACAGCATGACAACTACATACAGATCACAAGCACAGCATGACAACTACATACAGACCACAAACACAGCATGGCAACACATACAGACCGCAAGTACAGCATGACAACACATACAGACCACAAGCACAGCATGACAACTACGCTATAGACCACAAGCACAGCATGACAGCTACCCACAAGCACAGCATGACAACTAAATATAGACCACAAGCACAGCATAACAGCTACATACAGACAGCAAACACAGCGCCCAAAGCAGCTACATACGGCACACAAACACAGCATGACAGCTGCATACAGACCACAAGCACAGCGCAAGACAGCTACATACAGACCACAAGCACAGCATGACAACTGCATACAGACCACAAGCACAGCATGACAACTGCATACAGACCACAAGCACAGGCGTGACAGCTGCATACAGACCACAAGCACAGCATGACAGCTGCATACAGACCACAAGCACAGCATGACAACTACATACAGACCACAAACACAACGCCCTTTACATACAGACCGCAAGTACAGCATGACAACTACGCCCACAGACCACAAGCACAGCACTGACAACTAAATATAGACCACAAGCACAGCATGACAACTACATATAGACGCCAAAGCACAGCACCAACAGCTACATACAGACAGCAAACACAGCATAAAGCTACATGAAACCGAAGCACAGCGCGACAACTGCATACAGACCACAAGCACAGCATGACAACTGCATACAGACCACAAGCACAGCATGACAACTACATACAGACCACAAGCACAGCATGAGAACACAAACAGACCACAAGCACAGCATGACAGCTACGCCACAGACCACAAGCACAAGCATGAGGGCTACATGGTTCAGTAAACCAAACACAAGCACTGCTTCTGTCTAAACACACCCATCTCAGGGTCAGTTGCAAATAAACAACAAGTGGATCAGCTGGATCTCCCTGCAATCATCTGGTTCTCATTGATTGAAGATCAGCTGGTTCTCATTGATTGAAGACGGAAGCCTGTTGCCTCAACCACAGCCTTGATCTCCCTGAGGGTCTGGCAGCTGATATAATATTTGCCCACCAGGCATCCCCAGGACTTCGCCACTGTCTGTGGCCCTCTCTGACTACCAGTGTGGGCGACAGAACCACTCTTGCTGCCATCCAACTCCCAGACCTGCTTCATTGCCTGCCTGGGGCAGTAGGTACTAGATTTATTTACAGACTCCCATTAAATCGCAGCTGCAGGGTACGTGTGAATGGAATTAGAAACTCAGATTTCTTTTTTTTTTTTTTTTTTTTTTTGCTTTTTGGGTCACACCGGCGATGCTCAGGGGTTACTCCTGGCTCTGCACTCAGGAATCACTCCTGGCGGTGCTCGGGTGACCATATCAGGATGCCAGGGATCGAACCCAGGGCTGTAAGCACAGGACGACGCGTGCAAGGCTGGCCCTACCCGCTGGGCTGTCGCTCCAGCCCCAGATTTCGTTACTATTTTGAAGAGAAGTAATCACTTGAATCAAGAGAAGTAAATTTCTAGAAAAATCAAACTTCAAGATATTCTTCTTCCTGTTAAAATTATTAGCTTCTAAATAACTTGCTTCTGTAGTTATGCCTTTAAAATGCAAGGATGTTTTATCTTATTTATTATTTTTGCTTTTTGGGTCACACGGTGACTCATGGGGTTACCCTCCTGGCTCTCTTCATTCAGGAAACATTCCTGACAGTGCTCAGGTGACCATATGGGATCTGGGATTCAAACTTGGGTCAGCCGCATGGAAGGCAAATGCCCTACTTAGCTGTACTATTGCCTCCAGCCCCTACATGGATAGTTTAAAAAGCCATCATATCATACAAATGAATAAGGTTTTTCTTAGTTTTTGCTTAAAAGCCATCATATCATACAAACGGCACAAGGCTTTTCTTGTGTTTGCTTTAAAAAAAAAAAGAAATGGACCAAACTCAGCAACAAAATCAAAACTTTTTGTAGCAGGCCCTAGGTTCTATATCACTGGGAGCTTGTTGGAGAGTCAGTGAGCCCTACTAGAATAATCCTGACTCGGTATTAGTCTGGGTCCTATAATCAACTAAAATGCCCCCACTCCCACCCCAATTGTGACTCCTGGGTTAGTCTACTGCTACTTTCTTTCAGGAAATGTTTGCACTGGGGCTAATTTCATTCCTGAAACCAGCCATCTTTTTTTTAAAAATAAAATCAGATTATCTGCATCATTGTAAATTGCAGGAATATGGAATCTGGGATGCGAGAATATGGAAATATGGCTCTATCTCCCACAAGTGCAGGACGCCAGTCTTCCCAGTGCCGAGCCCACAGCCTGTATTTCTGGAACGCTATTCTCAGAGGGACATGGGAAATATAACAGTAATTCTTATTCATGGCATATAGTGGCGTTTTCTGCTCAAAATGAAAGCATTTTCCACCTTAAATGGATTCTTACTGCTGACTTCCCAAAACCATCTGAATATATTGTTCTCTTCCTTGGAAGCAAATTCTATTATTTACCCAGACCCTTAACCACAGGTTGTACACATTAGCTTATGAAGGTGGTTTAATGTTTCAAAGCAGTTGATCCTCAGCGCATCTTGCTTTTATTTTTAATACAGAGACATGCCCTTAATCTTTGCAGGACTGCGGTTTTGGTTCCTTTTGAAACAGCAGGAACTGGTGCAGAAAGCTTTGAAATTGTTGTGTGTGTTTGTGTGTGTATGTATTGGTAATATCTTTGTGTGGGAACGTAATAACATGAACATCTGCATTAGACATAACATAAACATGCAATACATGCATCTCAGATATTACAAATAATACCAGGGTGAGAAGCTGGCCACCCCACGGAACTCTCGGTTTCCATCAAAATTAGCCGGGCAGCTTATTCTTCAGACACCGTAACACTGTTGTCCTTGATCAGTGATGAGGTACATCTGCGCTTGCTGCCCGTGCACCCTGGACTGATGTCCTGCTCACGAATGCTGTCAGGAGCACATAACACAACACTGCTCTGAACTCTGAGCCTTTCATGAGGGAAAAAACTACATTTATGCCAAGGCGTTTTGAATTTAAGTAGCGCCGTGACTGAAGTAGTGTCCCGAAGATCTTCCGCATTTCAGCATTAGCAGAATAGCTGAGAGCCTGGCAGTTATGACCTGGTCAGGGCTGATGCTTAAATGTCGCCTCTCTGGACATTGGGAATTCACCAGAAAAGTCATCTCTACAACCGCCCTGCTCTGGAAAACAAAACCTGTGTTAGCACCGGTTCTGCACTTCCGCCCCTCTCTCTTCCTCATTTAACTGCATCCCTTTGGTAGGACCGTGAAGTTTCTGGAATGGCAAATACAGTATTAAGGTCAGCAGGTGGAAGACCCATAGTTTCAAACTACCTTTACAACATCCTAGAACTGGAGAATTCTAAAGTTTTTCACCATCTCCAGTAGGGTCTTTACCCACTCGCATCCCTGCTCCTGAGCAACTAGGTCCTGGATTTGAACTCCCGCCTCCTCTGCCGTTAGGAAGTGCTATACAGCCCTTCGTTCTGTCACCCTCAGGGCTCACAGGGTATGTGGCTGTCTTCTCACTCCAGGGGAGGCAGTGCAGAAGGTCCCCTGAGGTGTAGCTAACCCAGAGCAGGATGAAATTTCTGGACCTTGGTTCTTAACACTGCTCTGATTTGTTCAGTAAGAAAAATAATAAATCCACTATCTACTTCCTATCCCGAACACACACCCATCCTCGTATTGCTCTTCCTCCTGAGGCCTTCAACTTTCTAAATATTAGATGGATTAGGCCTCCCTTGACCTCACTTGCAATTTTTGCATAAGTGCAGTTTAAGTATATGATTATTTTTCAAAAAGTATTTAGTCTGAGAGCCGGTGTCTGTGGTCATTGTATTGGGCAGCTGCTCACCAGCCTACCGCTCTGGCACAAGATTAAGCCCTGTCTCACAGGATTTGGCCGTGCCCCAAGACCAGCAGCTCTGGGTTGTGGCTTCACTAGGGCAGAGAACAGGAATGTGCTACCTCTGTGCTGGGCCCTCTGTGAATGTGAGCCAACCTCATGAAGGCCGGTACGTACTCAGGGCAGCCAAGGGGCGTGCTGAACATCCTGCGAGCAGAGCAGAGCTGGCAAAAAACCATTTAGCCCCCTGGTTCTTTAGATTGTGTGCCAAGTTGACTGTGAAGATGGTGTGCCATGAACCAACAGAGACAGTCACGGGGGGCACCAGGAGGAACAGGTCACTACAGGTGTGAGTTCAAACTATTTATCTGGGGTCCCTTAACACTTTTGCCTATTTATGTGATACCAAGGCTCTTTGAAACTGCGTGAGGTATGTGTGTGTAGTGGGATCAATTTCTATCTCGATTAAAGTAGGATTGATATAACAGTTCAGGCCTTGAACTGGCTTGCTGGGCCCACACTTGGTGGTGTGCAGAGGCGCTCCTGGTGATGAGGTCGGGGGATCAAGCAGTGTAAGAGATTGAACTCAAGGCTCCCACATGTGAAACATGTGCTCTGGTTTAAGCCAGCGACCCGGCACTTTCTGAGGTTTTTGAGGAGAAATACCTCTCTTGCAAACAACAACCCGATGCAGTAGAAAATATAGTGGAGTGAGCTGCCCACGGGCCAACAGACAGGGCCTCACGGGCGGCTGGGAGGCTGGCGCTTCGGCTAAAGCCGGGCTAACTGACCATGGAAAACCCGAGGAGGCAGATGGGTTTTGGGAGTAGGCCCGTCGCCTCATGAGGGTCCTGGAAGCAGCCCAGATGGGAACTTCGCCCATCACACTAGCCACCATTTTGCTAAAAGACGCTGCGAAAACTTTGCCTCAGAGCAGATCCAACAAGAGCAAAGCCAGTTCGAGCCCAGGTTGTGACACAACTGCGCCGTGTGGTCCACTCAAATAGTGAAACAGGACATTCCTCCAAAGACTAAAAATTGAACTCATTTGACCCAACCATCCCACTCCTGGGAATCTACTCTGGGAAACCAGAAATAAGCAGCCGAGGGAAACACCATCCACTACTTTTATGTTCATAGCAGCATTATTACAATAGCCAGAATCTGGAAGCAACCGAGTGCCCGAAAATCGATGACTGGATAAAAAAGCTGTGGTACATCTACACAATGGAATACTAATGCAGCTGTTAGGAAAATGAAGATTATAAAATTTGCCTACAAATGGATGGACATGGGAAGATATGTTGAGCAGAAATTAGCCAGAAGGAGAGAGACAGATACAGAATGACTGCAGCATTTATCTGCATAACCTAAATATATAGGTACATATTATGATACCAATATCAGGTCAAGTATTACAACATCAGGAGGTCCTGTCAAAGGTGGAAATTATCCCAAAATGTGTGGGAGACCAGAGGCTAGGTAAGACAAAAAATGGAACAGTGTGCTAACAATTGTGGAGAGTACTAATGCCAACCTAGGAGCAGGCATTAAATAGAGGCAAAAGATACACATGACAACCCTTTAATGTATGTTCTGTATCCATAGTCTGAGAGAGGGAAGGAAAAGAAAGAGAGAGAAATGGAAAGAAATAAGAACCTGCCATGGAGCAGGGCTGGGGGAGGAGGGGAACCGGGGAGGTTAGTGGTAGGAGAGATGGGCACTGGTGGCGGCGGGATGGGTGCTGCAACACTGTGCGACCAAAACCCAAATATGAACTTTTTAATTGTATATCTTTGTAATTGTAAAAATAAAAAAAATTTAAAAAAAAAAATAAATAAAATTAAAAAAAAATAATTGAAACAGTGTGTCTTTTAGTGCACTGCACATTCAATGAAGAGCAGGAAAGTTTGTTGGGAAGGAGATATCAGAAGGAAGGAAATGATATACAGAACCGCCAAGTGGTTGAGAGTCTGCGGGAGGGGGGAGGGAGGTGAAGAGGACATTGGTGATGGGATGGGTTTTAAGGCCGGGAAGTGTATTGGAACTACCTAATGACAAAGCTCTACATAAGGCATCTTTCAATTAAAAAAAAAAGGTGGAATCTACCACAAACATGTAGAATCAGTGGTTAGGTAAGACAGAGAAGGGAACAGTGTGCTAATATTTGTCAAAAATGATAATACCAGCCTAGAACTGAGCATTGAATATAGGAAAAAGATAATACATGATGATCTCTGAATGTATGTGTGCAATCCACAATGTGTAAGAGAAGAAAGAAAGAGAGAGAGAGAAGGGAGAAGGAACTTGCCATAGAGGCGGGCTAAGGAGGGGAGGAAGTGGGGACGTTGGTGGTGGGGGATGGGCGCTGGTGGAGGGATGGGTGCTGGAGCACTGTATAATGACCCAAACATGAACATCTTTGTAGTACATCACATGGCAGTGTAATAAAATATTAAAAAATATATATGAGTAGGCAAGGAGAAGCAGGGTTGGGTCCTGACCCATTTCTTCTTTATATATTTGTGTACTAAAGAACTAAAACCATCTAAAAATTTAGATTTACATGATAAAATAGTACTAAATGTAGACTCTCCTCTATAGAGGTTCCAATTAATAAAATTTATTAAATTAAAAGTTGCTGGGAAAGACTTGCTCAATTATTCTCCTATGAGACATGCACTTTTAAAGATGCAGATGAAAACCTTTTAAGGATTTACTTGAGTATGAAAATGTTACAAATAAATATGTACCTAGAAGATTATTTTACAACTGAAGCTTCTGAAGTCTTGAAATCTCTTAAGTCGGAGACAAAAATACATATTCCATGACAAGATAGTACGATAAAAATATATAATTACATGTTTCTCTAGACATATCAGTTCTCTTTCAGTTTAAATACACCTTAAGTTTGCAGTGTCCCAGTAGGTTAGTAGCTCAGTGGAATAATACCTGAGGGTTCCACTTCCATTCCACCTCCCTCACTCTCCTCCGCCATTCAAAGAACTCTGTAATTCCTGAACCATTTTAGTTCTACTGAGTTTTATTTTCTGTGCCAATTATTTCATCCAGACTACTTTCTAGAAACAAGAAATTAAGATGCTTATTGTAATCGGGTAGTGCAGAAAACGTGGAAGATTTGAAATAGGTGCTGTGAAACAGGATGATGGTTAATCCGGACAAACAGTTTTGCAAAGGCAGCCTGTGGCACTGGGTTGGAAAGATGGATTGCTGTAGTTGAAATGCAGAGTTTATGCTCAATTTTCCTGCAGATCTCTCCAGCTATAGGCCCTAAAGGGTGGTTTTCTAGGGTGGTTGAAATAAACACTCAGGGAAAGGAACTGAAGGTCTGAGCAGAGAGAAAGAAAGTGAAGACAGGAGGAGTAGCCATCAGCACTGGGTGGAGTTGATGTTCTCCAGTCTGGTCTGTGGCAAGACCTGAAAGAGAAGCGTATATCAAAAACTCAAATCTTGGGACCAGAGTTATAGTACAGCAGGTGGGTGTTTGCGCTCGCCAACTAATCCAGAATCGATCGTAAGCATCCTGTAAGCGCACCGCCAGAGTGATTCCAGAATAAGAGCCAGGGTAAGCCCTGATCATTGCCAGGTGTGACCACAAGAAAGCAAAATAAAATAAAATAATAAAACTCAACTCTTCGTGACTGGAGGCGGACTGGGCAGAAAAAGAAAGAAATCTGGTTTATCGAAGGGGTAATTTAAGGGGTAATTTTTTTGAACAATTTTTTTTTTTTTTTTTTTTTTTTTTAATTTTTTTATTTTTACAATTACAAAGATATACAATTAAAAAGTTCATATTTGGGTTTTGGTCATACAGTGTTGCAGCACCCATCCCGCCACCAGTGCCCATCTCCCACCACCAACGTCCCGGTTCCCTCCCCCCCTCCCCCAGCCCTCCTCCATGGCAGGTTCTTTATTTCTTTCCATTTCTCTCTCTTTCTCTTTTCCTTCCCCTCCAGACTATGGATTACAGAACATACATTAAAGGGTTGTCATGTGTATCCTTTTGCCTCTATTTAATGCTCAGTTCTAGGTTGGCATTAGTACCCTCGACAATTGTTAGCACACTGTTCCATTTTCTGTCTTACCTAGCCTCTGACTCCCACACGTTTGTGATAATTTCCACCTTTGACAGGACCTCCTGATGTATGTTTCACTTGACCTTGGATATTGGTATCATAATATGTACCTATATATTTATGTTATGCAGATAAATGCAGTCATTCTGTATCTGTCTCTCTCTCCTTCTGGCTAATTTCGCTCAACATAATCTTCTCCATGTCCATCCATTTGTAGGCAAATTTTATAACTTCATTTTTCCTAACAGCTGCATAGTATTCCATTGTGTAGATGTACCAAAGCTTTTTTATCCAGTCATCGATTTTCGGGCACTCTGGGTTGCTTCCAGATTCTGGCTATTGTGAATAATGCTGCTATGAACATAAAAGTAGGGATGGTGTTTCCGCTGCGTATTTTTGGTTTCCCAGAGTAGATTCCCAGGAGTGGTATGGCTGGGTCAAATGGGAGTTCAATTTCTAGTCTTTGGAGGGAATGTCCATATTGTTTTCCAGAAAGGCTGTACCAGCCGGCATTCCCACCAACAATGGATGAGTGTCCCCCTTTTCCCCACACCCACGCCAGCACTTGTTGTTCTTGTTCTTTTGAATATGTGCCAGTCTCTGTGGTGTAAAGTGGTATCTCATTGTTGTTTTGATTTGCATCTCTCTGATGATTAGTGATGATGAGCATTTTTTCATATGTTTTTTGGCCATTCGAATTTCTTCCTTGCTGAAGTTTCTGTTCATTTCTTCTCCCCATTTTTTTTGTTTGGTTTTTTTTTTTTTGGTAAGTTCTACCAGTGCCTGATATATCCTGGATATTAACCCCTTATCAGATGGGTATTGGGTGAATATTCTTTCCCATTCTGTGGACTGCTTTTTTGTATCTTAGTCACTGTTTCTTTTTGAGGTGCAGAAGCTTTTTAGTTTCATGTAGTCCCATATGTTTATCTTTTCTTCTAGTTGCTTTGTTAGTGATGTTTCACCTTTGAAGATGCCTTTAGCTTCAATGTCATGGAGGGTTTTTCCTATATTTTCTTCAATGTACTTTATGGATTCAAGTCTGATATTGAGATCTTTAATCCACTTTGATCTGATTTTTTGTGCATGGTGTTAGACACAGGTCCAAATTCATTTTTTTACATGTCGCTGCCCAGTTTTCCCAACACCACTTATTGAAGAGGCTTTCCTTACTCCATTTTAGACTCGTTGCACCTTTATCAAAGATTAAATGATCATGTGTTTGAGGTTGGGTGTCAGGATACTCAATTCTATTCCATAGGTCCACAGGTCTGTTTTTATTCCAATACCATGCTGTTTTTAATTACTACTGCCTTGTAGTACAGTTTGAAGTTGGGTAAGGTGATGCCTCCCATCTTCTTTTTCGAGGATTGCTTTAGCTATCCTTGGGGGTTTATTGTTCCATACAAATTTCAGGAGTGTTTGGTCAATTTCTTTGAAGAATGTCATGGGGTATCCTCATAGGGACTGCATTGAATCTGTACAGAGCTCTAGGGAGTATTACCATTTTGACAATGTTGATTCTCCCCATCCATGAGCAGGGAATGTGTTTCCATTTCCTTGTGTCCTCTTTTATCTCTTGGAGCAGTGTCTTGTAGTTTTTCTTTGTACAGGTCCTTTACACACTTGGGTAAGTTGATTCCTAGGTATTTGATTTTCTGTGGCACAATTGTGAATGGAATTGTTTCCTTAATATCCCTTTCTTCTCTTTCGTTATTTGTATATAGGAAAGCCACCGACTTTTGCGTGTTGATTTTGTATCCTGCCACTCTACTATATGCGTCTATTGTTTCTAGGAGTTTTTTGGTAGAGAGTTTAGGGTTCTCTAGGTATAATATCATGTCATCTGCAAATAATGATAGCTTGACTTCTTCCTTGCCTATCTGGATGCCCTTGATGTCCTTTTCTTCTCTGATTGCTATGGCAAGTACTTCCAGTACTATATTGAATAAAAGAGGTGAGAGTGGGCAACCTTGTCTTGTCCCTGATCTCAGGGGGAAGGCTTTCAACTTTTCCCCATTGAGAATGATGCTCGCTGTGGGCTTTTGGTAGATGGCTGTAACTATCTTGAGGAAAGTCCCTTCAATTCCCATTTTCTGGAGGGTTTTAATCATGAGCGGGTGCTGGATCTTGTCAAATGCTTTCTCTGCGTCTATTGATAGGATCATATGGTTTTTTATTTTTTCTCTTATTGATATGATGTATTATGTTGATTGACTTGCGAATGTTGAACCATCCTTGCATACCGGGATGAATCCTACTTGGTCATGATGTATAATCTTCTTGATGAGTCTTTGGATTCTGTTTGCTAGTATTTTTGTTGAAGATCTTAGCATCCGTGTTCATCAGGGATATTGGTCTGTAGTTTTCTTTCTTTTGTGTTGTCTCTCCCTGCTTTGGGTATCAGGGTGATATGTGCCTCGTAGAAGCTGTTTGGGAGTGTTTCTGTTTCTTCTATTTCCTGGAAGAGCTTGAACAGGACTGGCAGTAGGTCCTCCTTAAAGGTTTGGTAGAGTTCACTAGGGAATCCGTCTGGACCTGGGCTTTTGTGTTTGGGAAGACTTTTAATTACTGTTTCTATTTCCTCAATGGTGATAGGCTTATTCAGGTATTGGAGGTCTTCTTGTTTCAGCCGTGGGAGGTTATAGGACTTCAGGAATTGATCCATTTCTTCTAGATTCTCATGTTTCACGGCATACAGGCTCTCAAAGTAATCTCTGATGATCTTTTTGGATTTCTGTGGTTTCTGTTGTGATGTCACCCTTTTTATTTCTGATTCTGTTTATTTGGGTTCTCTCTTTCCCTGTCCTTACAAGTCTTGCCAATGGTTTGTCAATCTTGTTTATTTTTTTCAAAAAACCAGCTCTTGGTTTCATTAATCTTTTGGATTGTTTTTTTTTGGTTTCCAACTCATTGATTTCCTCTCTAAGTTTTATTATTTCCTTTTTTTCTGCCTGGGTTGGGCTCCTTTTTGTTGGTCTTTCTCTAATGTCTTCAGCTGTGTAGTCAGGTTATTTATGTGGGCCCTTTCTTGTTTCCTGATGAATGCTTGCAGAGCTATAAACTTCCCTCTTAACACGGCTTTTGCCGTGTCCCCCAAGTTCTTATAGTTGGTGTCTTCATTTTCATTTGTTTCCAGAAATCTTTGGATTTCCTGTTTGATTTCTTCTATGACCCATTTGTTGTTCAGGAGTGGGCTGTTCAGTTTCCAGGTGTTTGGTTTGACTCCCTGTTTCTGTGTACGGTTAACTTCCATTTTCAGTGCATCATGGTCTGAAAAGATAGCTGACACAATTTCTATCTTTTTTAATTTTATTGAGGTATGCTTTGTGGCTCAGCATGTGGTCTATCTTGGAGAATGTTCCATGTGCACTAGAGAAAAATGTGTATTCAGCTTTTTTTTGGCATGAAAAGCCCTGTATATATCTACTAGCTCTCTTTCTTCCATTTCTTCCTTCAGGGCCAATATTTCCTTGGTGAGTTTCAGTCTTGTTGATCTATCCATCGTTGATAGAGCAGTGTTGAAGTCTCCAACTATTATTGTGCTACTGTTAATGTCTTCTTTGAGGTCTCTTAGCAGTTGTTTTATGTATTTTGCTGGCCCCTCGTTGGGTGCATATATGTTTAGTAGTGTAATTTCTTCCTGGTGTACATACCCCTTAAGTAATAAGAAATGGCCTTCGTTGTCCCTTCTAACCTTTTTTCAGCCTGAAGTCTATATTATCTGATACTAATATGGCCACACCAGCCTTTTTGGAGGAGTTGTTTGCATGGAGAATGGTCTTCCAACCTTTGACTTTGAGTCTGTGTTTGTTCTGATTATTCAGATGTGTTTCTTGTAGACAGCAGAATGTTGGGTTCAATTTTTTAATCCATTTTGTTACTCTGTGTCTCTTAATTGGTGCATTTAGACCATTGACATTGAGAGAGATTATTGTCATCGGATTTTTGTGCCATCTTTCTGTTTGTGCTTGTTGTGCTTATGGGTTTGGTCGTATTACAGTAGACCCTTCAGTCCCTTCTTTTAAAGGTTGGTTTTGAGTCCATGAAGTTCCTGAGTTGTTGCTTATCCATGAAGTTGTGTATCTTTCCTTCATATCTGAATGTGAGTCTGGCGGGTAAGGAATTCTTGGTGAGGCCTGCAGTTCATTCAGCCTTTTCACAATATCCCACCATTGTTTTTCGGGCTCGGAGTGTTTCATCAGAGAAGTCTGCTGTAAATCTTAGAGATGTTCCTTTGTATGTGATTTCCTTCTTTGATCTTGCTGCTTTCCAGTATTCTATCTCTATCTATAGTTTTTGTCATTTTAATTAAGATGTGTCTTGGAGTATTCTTGTTGGGGTTTCTTTTAGCAGGTATCCCTACGGGCCTCCTGGATCTTGAGGCAAGCGTTTTTTAGTTCGGGAACTTCTCAGCAATGATGGCTTTGACAGTTTCTTCTTCATCAGGGTTTTCTTCTTGCCCTTCTGGGACCCCAATGATCCGTATGTTGTTTCTTCTGGCTTCATCCCGATTATCTCTTGTTGTCTGTTCGGTAATTGTGAGTCTTTTTTTCTATCTTCTGGTGTTGTGTAGAGAATCTTTGGACGCAGCTCTTGAGATCACTAATTCTTTCTTCAGTAGCTATTATTCTGCTATGCTGGCTTTCCACTGTGTTTTTCATTTCATTTACCTCATTTTTAATATATGTCATTTCCATTTGCATTTTCCTCACTTCTTCTATCATGTCCTCTTGTATTTTATTGAGTTTTGCATTCCATTGCTTCTTTGAATTCCTTATGACTCCTTAACATTTCTTTCGAAATTCCTTATCAGAGAGGTTATACAACTCATTGGTATTGCTTGGCTCATCTGGACTAGTGACTTCACTCACAGAGCTGGATGGAACTTTGCGTTGCCTTACCATTATGACTATTGTAGGTTGCAAATGTGGGGTCTTGGGTGACTAGATAGTACAGTTAGTAGGTGTCTGGTCTGTTTGCAGAGATTGGGTGGGTAGCAAGGATGCTTAGGAACCAAGGTTCACTGGTACCTCATGCAAGATAGGTAGTAAGAGATGCTCGGATGCCTCCAAGCCCAGCGTCCCACGTTTTGAGTTTTGGGATGATCCCGGAGCGCAGGGGCCCAAGGGTCTGCGGTGAAACCAAGGCAGTTTGCCTTGGTTCCCGTTGATGGAGTTTCCGCTCTTCCCTGGGGCAGTTTGGGTCCCTGGAGGCGCAGGGGGTCACGCACACACCTG
>JAJIBD010028316.1:0-40227 GCA_021461705.1 Cryptotis parvus
AGTTTTCGGGCTCGGAGTGTTTCATCAGAGAAGTCTGCTGTAAATCTTAGAGATGTTCCTTTGTACGTGATTTCCTTCTTTGATCTTGCTGCTTTCAGTATTCTATCTCTATCTATAGTTTTTGTCATTTTAATTAAGATGTGTCTTGGAGTATTCTTGTTGGGGTTTCTTTTAGCAGGTATCCTACGGGCCTCCTGGATCTTGAGGCAAGTGTTTTTAGTTCCGGGAACTTCTCAGCAATGATGGCTTTGACAGTTTCTTCTTCATCAGGGTTTTCCTCTTGCCCTTCTGGGACCCCAATGATCCGTATGTTGTTTCTTCTGGCTTCATCCCGATTATTTCTTGTTGTCTGTTCGGTAATTGTGAGTCTTTTTTCTATCTTCTGGTGTTGTGTAGAGAATCTTTGGAACGCGTCTTTGAGATCACTAATTCTTTCTTCAGTAGCTATTATTCTGTTATGATGGCTTTCCACTGTGTTTTCATTTCATTTACCTCATTTTTAATATATGTCATTTCCATTTGCATTTTCCTCACTTCTTCTATCATGTCCTCTTGTATTTTATTGAGTTTGCATTCCATTGCTTCTTTGAATTCCTTATGACTCCTTAACATTTCTTTCCGAAATTCCTTATCAGAGAGGTTATACAACTCATTGATATTGCTTGGCTCATCTGGACTAGTGACTTCACTCACAGAGCTGGATGGAACTTTGCATTGCCTTACCATTAGGACTATTGTAGGTTGCAAATGTGGGGTCTTGGATGACAGGATAGTACAGTTAGTAGGTGTCTGGTCTGTTTGCAGAGTTTGGGTGGGTAGCAAGGGATGTAGGAACCAAGGTTCACTGGTACCTCATGCAAGATAGGTAGTAAGAGGGTCGCGCGGTTTTGAGTTTTGGGATGATTTACGGAGGCGCAGGGGCCCAAGGTTCCGCTGGTGAAACCAAGGCCGTTTTGCCTCGGTTCCCGTTGATGGAGTTTCCGCTCTTCCCTGGGGCAGTTTTGGGTCCGCGGAGACGCAGGGGTCGCCACGCACACACCTGGGGAGATTTTCAGCCGTCCTGGGAGCGCCTCAAGGTTCATTCTAATGAGACCTCTCTTCTATGTAAACACTGCTAGAGGGTGTGGCAGTTATAGAAGTCACCTTCATTGAATAACTTCTGACTTATACATCTACTAAGACTTCTGTTTTCTAGATTGGGTACAGCTCCTCTTTATACCCACTGCACCCAACGTGGGACAGTTAGAATTTACCAGGAGACTACCACCCTGGCTACGTTGAGACTATAGGAAGACTATAGGAAGGATCATACTAGTTTGCTCTAAGCAGACGAGTGTGACCCTTTCAGTACATGAGAACAAGATACTCAGAATCACCCTGGTGCAGATAATAATAAGAAGGACCTTGTGGGTACCATCTAGATTACATGAAGCTCATGAAGTTAAGATGTGTTACTTTATATCAGCCCCCTCTCTCCAGTGTTTTACATAAGAGATAATCTTGGTAGAAAGGATTAGACCTTGGCATAACCTTTGTTTATACCTGCAATAGGGTGTGGCACTACACTCTGTTTAGAGTTCTTTGTTGACATGACCCTCCTGGTTGGATTACTTTGGTGTATATAAGGGGCTGACTTGAGGCCCCTTCACGCTTCACTTTTACTTTTTGGGCCTTTTAGCTTTCGGCTTTAGGTTCCTGTGGCTTTTGGCTTTTTGCTCTTTGGCCTTTTGCTCCATCTTCTGGGTAGGACTCAGCTTGGTGAGATCCTCTCTCTTTAGTGGGAGACTTAGGCTCTTTTGTATGGTCTAAGTTCAGACCAGAGCTCAAGTTTGTTCATTATATTGGATTGCGGGTGGAAGAGCTTTTGTACTATTAAAAGCCTTTTTTGGAACTGCACCGGACTCATGAGTTTTCATCTGTTCTCCCGGCATCCTTGGAGGTAGAAGAGAACTTCTGTCCTGACACTATCGGGGACCCCTGAGGCGTTCCCCGACAGTCGGGCTAGTCAACATTCATACCAACAATGAATGAGAGTCCAGGGCTCAAGCAATAGTACAGTGGGTAGGGCATTTGTCTTGCACATGGCTGACCCAGTATCCCATATGGTCCCCCTGAGCACTGCAAGAGTAATCCCTGAGTGAAGAGCCAGGAGTAAGCCCTGAGCATCACCAGATGTGATCCAAAAAAGAATAAAACAATGAATGAGAGTTCCTTTCTCCTTACATCCATGCTAGCACAGGTTGAGCTTGTTCTTTTGGATATGTGCCAGTTTTTGTGGTGTGAGGTGGTATCTCATTGTTGTTTTGGTTTTCATCTCCCTGATAATTAGTGATGAAGAGGTTATTTTTTTTACAAGCCTTTGGCCATTTGAATTTCTTCTTTGAGGTAGTTTCTACTCTTTTCTTCTCCCCATTTTTTTATGGGTTTGGATATTTTTCCTTGTAAAGTTCTACTAGTGACTTGTATATCTTTGATATTAACCTCTTATCAGGTAATTTTTGGTTGAATAATTTTTCCCATTCCAGGGGTTGTCTTTGTATCTTGGTCACTATTTCTTTTGAGGTGCAGAAGCTTCTTAGTTTCATGCAGTCCCATTTATTTATCTTTGTTTCCACTTGCTTGGTCAGTGGTGTTTCATCTTTGGAGCTGCCTTTAGCTTCAGTGTAGTGCAGAGTTCTGCCCAAGTTTTCCTCCATGCACTTTATGGATTCAAGTCTGATATTGAGGTCTTTAATCCATTTTTACCTGATTTTTGTGCCTGGCATTAGAGTGAGATCTGAGCTCATTTACTTTTTGCATGCAGCTGTCCAGTATTCCCAATTCCAGGGCTGCATGGGACCCCAATAATATTAGGGTTCGAGTTCTCTGGTCATGCTCAGGAGCTGAAGACTGATAAACAAATCCACGGGTCCAGTACAAATCCGAAAAGACTTTTTATTTCTCACGAACAGTTAAACACACTCTGTCTGGCCAACAGGCTCCCATAGATCCAGAGCTGCCGTCCAGACCCCTGAACATGTGCTTTGATCAAGAAGTGCCCCCCCACACACACACGTGTGCCTCTTGACCAAGAAAGTTCCTTTGTCCCCAGTCCACCAAAGCAAAAAGTCTTTGGCTTTCCTTGCAAGCAGAACAGGCATCACCCAAGTTCAAAACCAGCTTTTAGATGCAAATTCCAGGTGGGATGCCATACTTCTTTCAAGTTTAAGGGATGCTAATTCAAACCTTGCCCCTTCCTCCCAGACCAACTTTGTATGCAAACACCGTAGAGAGGGGGCTGGTATAAAGAATTTCACCAGAGGAGGCCGGAGTGATAGCATGCCAGTAGGACGTTTGCCTTGCATGTTGCCAACCGGGTTCAATCCCGGCATCCCATATGGTCTCTCGAGCACTGCCAGGAGTAATTCCGGAGTGCAGAGCCAGGAGTAACCCTGAGCATTGCTGGGTGTGACCCCCAAAAGAAAAAAAAAAAGAATTTCACCAGAGATAAAATATCTAAGGATGTATTTTCATGGGGGGAATTCATGTCATATAATTCTATGTCCTCCATGCAAGATCAATGTCTTCATCCCCAAAAGGTCCTTAGTTCAGTCTACTCTGCTCCAAGGCAATTTCTTCCATGCTCAGCTCTTTATCAAAAGCATTTCAATATTGTGAAGCCTCACAGGTTTGGCTTTAGGTGAGACAAACCTGTGATCTTTCCTTTGATCTTTTGTAGAGCTAAATTCCCTAAGGGAATTCCCATATCAAAGTCAGGGTGGCTTTTCCTGGTACTGTCCAGTCCCACGCTGGGACCTTGGGGTAAAAGGAAACATATCCAATCTAGATTGAACTGGACATACAGTAAAAATATGACAGAAATCCAGGAGTCACTAATTGGAGTCAAACTGACTCACAAGTCACTAGTAACTTCCCTCCTTAGTGTTTACACAAGAAATAGATCTCTTTGGCATAAAGCTCTGGCCTAAAGATATGCAAATGGCTTAAGCAGCAAAGATCCAGGGCTAAGTAGGGTGTGGAGCAAGGAAAGAGGCTTTCCTTGCTTCACTTTATATTTCTTGCTCCCTTATCAAAAATTAAGTGGTCATATATTTGAGGGTTTATATCAGGATAGTCAACTCTACTCCATTGGTCTGCAGGTCTGTCTTTATTCCAATACCGTAATTGTTAATTACTCACGCTTTGTGGTACTGTTTGCATTTGGAGAAGGTGATGCCTCCTATCTTCTTTTACACAAGGATTGCTTTAGCTATCCGTGGGTTTATATTGTTCCATATGAATTTCAGGTGCTACCCCTTGAGATGTTGCAGGTGTGGCTGTGGTGCCTGGCTGCGTTGGCAGGTGGCAGACAGGAGATAGGCTTGTCTACACCCAGGGCTCTGCTCCATGGGCCCTGGATGGTTGATGGTCTGATACAGAAAGAGACTGGGCCCCTTGGAATGAACCCAGAGCCACGGCAAATCCTGGCAAGCAACCCATGGTGTATTCAATATGCCAAAAACAGCAACAATAATGGACCTCATTCCCAACGAATGGAGACGTTACTGGTGCCCACTCAAGCAAATCAATAAACAATGGGAAGACAAGTGACAAGTATTTCAGGACTGTTTGGTCAATATCTTTTAAAAAAGTCAAGGTATCCTTATAGGGAGTGCATTAATCTAAATATTGCTTTGGGGAGTATTGCCATTTTGATCATGCTAATTCTCCCAGACCATGAGCAGGAGAATGTCTCCATCTCCTCATGTCCTCTTTTACTTCTTGAAGTTTTGTAGTTTTCTTTATCTTAACTAAGTTCCTTTACAACCTTAGTTAAGGTTTTCAGAGGCACAATTGTGAATGGAATTTTTTTTTGGAGTTTTTTTTTTCTTTTTTTTAATTTTATTTTATTATTTCCCCCTCCCCCAAATATTATTACACCATTTTAGACATACAATTGAAAGATGCTCATGTAGAGTTTTGGTTCTACAATGTTCCAACACCCATCTCTCCACCCAAACCCATCTCCCATCACCAATGTCCCCACCTCCCTCCCACACCTCAACTACGTGGCGGGTTCTGTATGTCATTTCTCTCCTCTTTATCTCTCCCTCCCGCCAAACTTTCCTGCTCTTCGTGGAATGCAGTGCATCAAAAGACATCACTGTTTCCACTATTTTAATGGACCTTGCAGCCCCAAGCGGCTGCGCGACCTGGGCTCAAACTGGTTTTGCTCTGTTAATCTGGTCGTGAAGCAGTTTCCCAGTGTCCGGACAGTGAAAACGGTGGCTAGTGTGATGGGCGAGTCTCATCTGGCTGCTTCGGGACCCCCAGAGGTGACGGGTCCACTCCCAAAACCCGTCTGCCCTCCTGGGGGTCCCATAGTCAGCTGGGCCCGGGGCGAGCCGAGTTCCAGCCTCCCCAGCTGCTTGTGAGCCTCTTCGTGCTATGGCTGGCGGCCCAGGGCAGCTCCTGGGCGGGCCACCAGGCTTGACAAAATGGAGAGGGGAATGGCCGAACCCTGACTCCATCTGACAAATTCCCAGTGATTCCCGCTTCTGGGAGCCACCTACCTGGGCTCAAACTGGTTTTGCTCTGTTAATCTGGCCGTGAAGCAGTTTCCCAGCATCCGGACAGCGAAAATGGTGGCTAGTGGGATGGGCGAGTCTCATCCAGCATGAATGGAATTTTTTTTAATGTCACTCTCTTCTCTTTCATTATTTGCATATAGGAAAGTTATAGACTTTTGGGTATTGATTTTGTTACCTGCCATTCAACTGTAGAGATCTACTGTTTCTAGGAGCTTTTGGTAGAGATTTTAGGGTTCTCTAAATATTACATCATGTCATATGCAAATAGTGAGAACTTGACTTCTTCCTTCCCTATTTGGATGCCCTTAATAGCTTTTTTCTTCCCTAACTGCTATGGCAAGTGTTTCTGGTACTATATTGAATAGAAATGGTGAGAGTGGGAAACCTTGTCTTGTCCCCAAACTTAGGGGGAAGGATTTTAGTTTTTCCCCATCAAGAATGATGCTTGCTGTGGACTTGTAGTGGATGGCTTTGACTATAATGAAAAGTTCCTTCAATTCCCATTTTTTTAGAGTTTTATCTTAAAAGGGTGCTGGGTCTTGTCAAATGCTTTCTCTTCATCTATTAATATGATCATGTAGCTTTTATTTTTCTTTTATTGATATGATGCATTATGTTGATTGACTTGTGAATGTTAAACCATCCTTACATCCCTAGGATGAATTGTACTTGGTCTTGGTCTATGATCTTTTTGGTGAGTCATTAGATTTTGTTTGCTTTTTTTTTTTTTTTTTTAGGATCTGTTTTGATGATGCATCTGTGTTCATCAGAAATGTCGGCCTGTTTCAGAAAGTGTATGTGCTTTCTCAAGCCCGACAGGAGCCTGTATTTTACTTTAGGAACCTAGACATGTTTTTCGAACTGAAATCTAGCGTCACTCCATTTTTTAAAATAATGGAGTATCTTCACCTTCGTTGGGGTTTTGGAAGATTGTTCTCTGAGTGTTTCAACCCCACCATCAAATGAGTGAATTCCAGACCAAGACTTCTGTTCAGTGCCCTCCTCTGAAAGAATTAACCAGGGGCGGTGGACAGGAAGGAAGGGACCATTTTTAAGGTGGACTGAAGGAGAAGGAAACTAGTTTCTTTCTGATTTTAGTTGTTAGACCAAAGTTAAAGATCCACATTCATGAAATCTCCACTATTAATACATTTAAAGTCTTAAAATGGTGCTTTAAGAATCAATGTAGCATGTGAAGACCTTGTGCAGACAGGTAAAGTTGCCTTTTCTGGGTGTTGAAATGTAATAACAGCACCTGTTCATCTTTAACTTGAATCAAATTTTATTTTTTTATAATTTAAAAAGGTGAAGTTAGAGACTAGAAGACTTTTAAATTGGCTTCAGCAGATCCACTTACTTAACTTACCTGTGTGTTTAGATTTTATAGCTAAAATTATATTTGTACATATAACTGTTATCTAATCTGTAATTTGTAATAAATATATTTACAATTATTAAATGCTATGTGATATTTTGGCGCAAAAAAAAAAAAAAAGAAAGAAATGTCGGCCTGTAATTTTCGTTTTTGTGGTATCTCTGCCTGCTTTTGGTGTCAGAGTGATATGTGCCTCATAAAAGTTTTTTGAGAGTGTTTCTGTTTCTTCAATTTCCTGAAAAGGCTTAAAAGGGACTGACAATAGTCCCTCTAAAGGTTTTGAAGAATTCAGTAGTGAATCCATCTGGACTTGGGTTTTTGTTTTGGGGAAGACTTTTGATTATCCTTTCAGTTTCCTCGATAATGATAGGAGTGTTCAGTATTCTGAGTCTTGATGGTTCTGCTTTGGGAGGTTATAGGAATCCAGAAATTTATTCATTTTTTCTAGGTTCTCTTTAGTGGTATACAGACTCTCAATCTCAGATGATCTTTTGAATTCTGTGATTTCTTTGATTTCTGTTGTGATGTCCCCCCTTTTCATTTTTTTTTTTTTGGGGGTGGGCGTAACACCCAGCAATGCTCAGCAGTTATTCCTGGCTCTGCATTCAAGAATTACTCCTGGTGGTGCTTGGGAGACCATATGGGATTCTGGGGAATTGAACCCGGGTTGGTCGCGTGCAAAGCAAATGCTGTACCCACTGTACTATTGATCTGGCCCCTCTCCTTTTCATTTCTGATTCTGTTTATTAGGGTTCTCTCCCTTTCTTTGTGAGTCTTGCTAGTGGTTTGTTGATCTTGTTTAGTTTTTTAAAGAACTAATTCTTGGTTTCATTCATCTTTTGGGTTGTTTTTTGGAATTACAGCTCATTGATTGCTGCTCTAAGATTTATTATTTCCTTCCTCCTGCCTGAGTTGGGCTCCTTTTTTTTGTCATTTTCAAGATCTTTAAGCTGTAAAGTCAAATTGCTTATGTGGGCCCTTTTTTTTCCTTTCTGATGAACACTTGCACAGTTATAAATGTTCCTCTAGGGGCCGGAGCGATAGCCCAGCGGGTCGGGCATTTGCCTTGCACGCAGCCAGCCCATGCCGACCTGGGTTCGATCCCGGCATCCCATATGGTCCCCTGAGCACCGCCAGCAGTAATTCCTGAGTGCAGAGCCAGGAGTAACTCCTGAGCATCGCCAGGTGTGACCCAAAAAGCAAAAAAAAAAAAAAAAAAAAGTTCCTCTAAACACTGCTTTAGCTGTGGCTCACAAGTTCAAGTAGCTTGTGATGGCATTCTGATTTGTTTCTAGGAATCATTTGATTTCTTCTTTGATTTCCCCTATAATCCACTGGTTGTTCAGCAGTGAGCTGTTTAATTTCAGGTCTTTGATTTGATTATCTGTTTCTGTGTGTGATTAACTTCTATTTTCAGTGCATCTTGGTCTGAAAGGTAGTTGATACAATTTCTATCTTCTTGACTCTATTGAGGTATGTTTTGTGGCCCAGTACATGATCTGTCTTGTAGAATGGTCCTTGTGCACTGTTGAAATATGTGCATTCAGCTGTGGGGGAATGAAAAGCCCCGTATATATCTACTAGGCCTTTCTCTTCCATTTCTTCCTTCAAACCCAGTATTTCCTTGATGAGCTTTAGTCTCATCAATCTTTCAAGAGGTGACAAGGCAGTGTTGAAGTCTCCAACTAAAACTATTGCTGTCAATGTCCTCCTTGAAGTCTATCAGTAGTTGTTTTAAATATTTTGCCGGCCCCTCATTGGGTGGATATATACTCAGAAGTGTAATTTCTTCCTGATATACATATTCCTTGATTATCAAGAAATGGCCTTCCTGTTCCTTCTAAGCTTTTCCAGCCTGAAATCTATGTTGTCAAATACTAGCATGGCCACCCCAGCCTTAGTGGAGTTGTTTGCATGAAGGATTGTTTTCCAGCCTTTGACTTTGAGTCTGGTTTGCTCAGACTGTTCAAATGCATTTCTATACAGGCAGCAGAATGTTGGATTCAGTTTTTTTTTTTTTTTTTTTTTTTGCTTTTAATCCTCCTTTTGCCATTCTGTGTCTCTTCATTGGTGTGTTTAGACCATTGAATTGAGAGAGATTATCATCATGGGGTTTTGTGCCAACTTTCTGTATAAATTTGTTGTGTTTGTGGCAGCTGTCTTGTCTTAGAATAGTCCCTTCAGTTCTTCTTATTATGTTTTTTTCTTTTTGGTTCACACTCAGCAATGCTCAGAGGTTATTCCTGCCTCTGCACTCAGGAATTACTCCTGGCAGTGCTTGGGGAACCATGTCAGGGATGGAACATAGGTTGGCCACGTGCAAGGCAGACGCCCTACCAGCTGTACTATCACTCCAGCCCCAGTTCCTCTTTTAAAGTTGGGTTTGGGATTTTTAGGGTTTTTTTCTGTTTTTTTGTTTTTTGCATTTTGGGTATCCATAATGCTCAGAGGTTATTCCTGGCTCTGCACTCAGGAATTACTCCTGGAGGGAGGTGCTTAGAGAACCATATGGGATGCCAGGGAATCAAACCCTGGTCGACTGTGTGCAAGACAAACACCTTACCTGCAGGACTATTACTTTGTCCCCTAAAGTTGGTTTTGAGTCTGTGACGCCCCGAGCTGTTGTTTGTCCATGAAGTTGTGTATTGTTCCTTCAAATCTGAGTGAGAGTCTAGCTAAAACTATTCTGCGTGTGGTGTTCATTTCACCAAGGTTTCTCACCATATTCCACTATTGCAGGACACTGTTGCCCAGAGCCTCTGCATCTTGCCTGGAGTTACCTCCTGTGGCTACTTGGCTGATAGGGGCAGGAAAACAGTTTGAATCTGTGACTCTTTGTGGCAGAATATCTTACCATGAATTCTATGTTAGCTGGTATAAATATTTTCTCTCATGCTACCACAATCATTGTGGGACTAAATAGATCTTACCAGTAATGTTACCTGGCTACATTGGACCTCTAAGTATAATATAGTTACAATTAGGGGCCATATAATTGTAACTATACAATTATAGTTAGCAATAGCACAGCGGGTAGGGCATTTACCTTGCACACGACCAACCTGTGTTCGATCCCCCGCATCCCATATGGTTCCCTGAGCACAGTCAGGAGTAATTCCTGAGCGAAGAGCCAGGAGTAACCCATGAACGTTGCCAGGTATGACCACACCTGAGTAAGAAAGTGTGGCTTTCTAATAAGTCTAAGTAAGAAAGTGTGGCTTTCTAATAAGTCTAAAAAGCTAATATACAACTAATATACAAAACAACTATGAAGTAAAGACAAGAATCTTGTGAAGGCTTAGAGAAATATATACCTGGCTGTAGAATATCCATTGGTACAGATTCATGTCCTTCCCCACTCTGAATAGGACCTGCAGGGACACTACAAGGACAGACCTTGGCTGGGGCAATATTAACATTTCAATAGGACTAGGTGAGGTCCTGGAAAAAGCATACCTGAGGGAAATTGACCCTAACTGCTACCCATTGATGTGGGCTGGTCAGAGCTGAAAATATATAAAGATATAAAAGCAGTAGCCTGCTTTCTTCCTCGCCTTTTCTCCTCTTCCTCTTCGCCCTCTGCCTCTGCTCTCCTCCTCTCTGTTCTCTTCCCTGTTGGGCCTTAGCACATGGTAGCGGCCATCTTGGCCTGGGATCCTAGGCCTACACTTGGCCAGGGCCAGCTAGGAACCAAAAGTCTGGGGCTTTCCTATTATTGAATTGTATGCCAGAACAAGTGTGAGTGGAGCCTTTTGAAACTTTGCTGAATTCACAAGTCCTTCTCTGTCTGCCGGACACCGATCCCCTGGAAAAGAAGGGGATCCCTGTACCTGCTCCCAGATTTTGTCAGGGAGCCCAGCATTCTCCGACATCACACCACTGTCTTCAGGCTCAGAGGGTTTCATCTGATAATTTTGATAAATGAAAGAATTCTGACTCAAACAAGTCTAGAGTAGGTGCAATCAAGCTCTGCTACATGGAGGTGTGCAGGAGGTCACAACCACTGGCCTATGCTATATCATTCCATTCACGAACATTTGTGGAAGATACAAACTAATCTCCTGTGCCAGAAGACAGGTCTCTGGATGGTGAACTGGAAAACAGGAGAGACAGAGGTGGACAACGGTAAACAGTAAGACAAGCTGTGGTTGTGAGGGGAAGGGACAAAAGGAATACAAGGAAAGTTGGGGTGATTTTCATGGATTGAGTGCAATCCTCCCCCTAAAAGACACTGAAACCCTAACCCTGCATTTCAATTGCAAAACAGGCTCATTGCAGGGGCCATGAGATGCTGCACTCATGCAGTGTGGCAGGTATCCTAAAGGCACCTAATACAGGTCATGTGAAGAAGCAGGATCGGTTCAGGTGGTGCCAAAAGATTGGGAGGAGTGGTGGCATGGGATAGGGGATGGGGAGGGATTGTTCAAGACTGCACCTGCGGAGCATGGCCTTGCCACCTTGATTCTATACTCTGGCTTCCAACCTAGGAGACAATCTTCTGCCATTACCAGCCATAGGGATTGTGGTTCTCTGCTATGGTTGATATTCAGTCAAGACAATCATATTGGCACTTTCTACCTCTGACCTCCATCTAACAGGATCAGTCACACTAGGTGAAAGGTAGCCTGAGCAGCCCCAAAGCTTTTTATTAGATTCTGAACTCCTAATCCCTCCTCATCTAGTTACATCCGCTGTAGTAATGAGTTAACATGAGGAACAAAGGGCTGTTAGTGCACCTGTGGGTGTGGAAGGGAAGGTTGACAAGCAACAATGGCATTAAAGCTCTGAGCACACTCTGCGCCTTTAGGCAAAATTTTCTCTGCAGGGTTGCTTGGATTAGGGTCTTTGTAGATCTACACAAACCTGCAAGACTTTTCTCTTCCTAACAGGGTTTTTCTAGGATTCTGCCCGTTTTTGTGTTCAAGAAGCAATTCCTGATAGCTGCGGTATGGCATTCCCAGAAAACAAACATGGGAGTGACCATTGTCTTTTGATGTGACGACTTCCCTAGGCTTCCCTTCTGTTAGAGTTTAGTGGATCAAAGAGATCGTATAGTGGGTTGGGTGTTTGCCCTGCACATGGCAGACTGACTGACGGGTTCACTACCTGCAACCAGAGCTCCACAAGAAGTGATTCTTGAGTGCAAAGCCAGGAATAACCACTGAGCATTGCCAGGTGTGGCCCAAAAACAAAGAATTATCACCTTCCAAGTATGTTGTGCACTTTAGGTCAAGATCCTATAAGTGGCCCATGGCAGCCAGACCTAAGGAGTCACAGATTCCCTTCATTCAAGTGTTCCCAACAGTATCCTGGCCTCCCACTTGGTCCTTATGGCCCTCACTGTGTAAAGATTTCAACACCAATAGGTACTTGAAGACAGTAGCTAGCTTTCAGACTATCTGAGCCAAGATTACTTGCCACGTGGAAACTCAAAACACAGATGTTAATCTTATAAAAACCCACACAAATATTGATCTAAGGATCCAAAACATACTTCCAGAGAACAGCCTTGGTTCTCATGGCACTGTTTTCTAGAAATGGAGTTCTATTCTACTTCTTTCCCACACCTCTCTCTCTCTCTCTCTCTCTCTCTCTCTCTCTCTCTCTCTCTCTCTCTCTCTCTCTCTCTCTCTCTCTCTCTCTCTCTCTCTCTCTCTCTCTCTCTCTCTCTCTCTCTCTCTCTCTCTCTCTCTCTCTCTCTCTCTCTCTCTCTCTCTCTCTCTCTCTCTCTCTCTCTCTCTCTCTCTCTCTCTCTCTCTCTCTCTCTCTCTCTCTCTCTCTCTCTCTCTCTCTCCCTCCTGATTCCAAGCGCTGAAGTAGATTTCATGACCTACGAATCCTGCAAATAAGCGTAGTCTTCCATGGAGCCAACACAGAGTAGATAATAAGAGCAAAGATTATCCAACAGATTAAGTAATGAAGCCTGGATGAGGAAATAAAACAAATAAATAAAACTGGAGCCAGGGGCCAGAGCGATAGTGATAGCCCAGCGGGTAGGGCGTTTGCCTTGCACACGGGCGGCCTGTGCCGAGTTCTATCCCCGGCATCCCATATGGTCCCCGAGCATGACAGGAGTAATTCCTGAGTGTAGAGCCAGGAGGAACCCCTGAGCATTGCCAGGTGTGACCCAAAAAGCAAAAAAAAAAAACACCCTGGAGCCTGAGAGATAATACAGTAAGACACTTGCTTTGAATTCAGCTGACTTGGATTTAGATCCCTGAAACCACGTATGGTCCCCTGAGCACTGCTTGGGGGTCACTCCTGAGCACAGAGCATAGCCCCTGAGCACTGCTGAATGTGATCTGCCCCCAATAAATAAATAAAATTATTAAGCAAATGGCAGGAGAACTACATCAATAGCCTGGAGTGCATGCTGCGCAAACATGAGGTTGAAGTTCAATCCCCACCGTCCTCTGAGAACCACAGGAAGTGTTCCTTGGCAACCACCCCCGCCCACCCAAATAGAACTCAGCTGCCAAAAACCTCCACACACCACAATTGCTGCCATGTTCAAAGTGGACTCCACTGCTTAGACGAGCTCCACCCAGAAATTAATCTGTTGAAAAATTCAGCTTTGTGGGTTTTGTGACAGAAATCTCCAGACTTTCACGGAGTCAGGGATGGACTACTTCCCCTATCTCCCTGTTCTTCCAGAAGGTCTGGCAGTCACACCCAAGCCCCAAAGCCACTACCCAGTTAAAAATTTAACTCCAACTTTATCACCCCATTTAAAATTGTGGAATTCCTGTGAAAGAATGGCCCCTCACCCACAGAACACAAAGACAGGAACCAGAGATAGCTGGTAAAATGCCAGGAGGTAACTGATAAAATAATGGCTCAACCGAAAGTAACTGATAAACTGATAAAATGATAGTTCGACAAGAGCACAGCAGGAAGGGCCTTAAGCAAATAATTCCAGGGAGGGCTACAAGGCAAACATTCCCGAGAGGTCGCGCCTGATGTCCCCCTCTGTATTTGGTACGATCGATACCTGACTGGTGGGTAATGGTTACCTGGTGCAGAGTGATTGGCTGCCTGCGCCGCAGACCTTGATGTAGTATTTTAAACCTATTGGATAGTTATGCGCGGGCTTTTCTGTAGCGCGGGAATTATTCCTTAAAAGATCGTCCCTGGAAGGGCTCGGGGCTCTTAGCCACTGACCGTTTGGGGGTCATGCTATGAGCCCGAGTATACTCGCTATTAATAAAACCCTTGCTTTTGCATAGGACTTGGTCTCTCAGAGTTTTCCTTGGTAGGTGCGGCGCCCGAGGCTCCCATCAGTCACCCCATCGGGTGGCCAACCCTTACATTTGGGGGGCTCGTCCGGGATCCGGGAGCCAAGGACCCCACCTGCCTCGAGCACCCTGACAAGACCATCCTGGGTAAGTGGACGCTCCTAAGTCTGGTTCTGGGTGCCGGCTTCTGTAGTGACTGTCGGATCGAGGGGTCGGTAGGGCGTGAGCCTCGCCCTCTCTCCCCGACTGTGGTGGATAGACGTGTCCTAAAACCACAGGTCACAGCCCTGGGGGCGCCCCAGTGGTGGTGGAGATCCGGGGATACCGGACTTCTCCGTCTGGCGGGAGGAAGGTGCTGCAGCGTCCTCCCAGGTCTGGCGGGAGGAAAGCGGTACCGTGTCCCTCCCAGGTCTGGCGGGAGGAAACGGTTTCGTTTCCTCCCAGGTCTGGCGGGAGGAAACGGTACCGTGTCCTCCCAGGTCTGGCGGGAGGAAATCGGTGTCTTTCCTCCCAGGTCTGGCGGGAGGAAAACGGTTTTGTTTCCTCCCCAGGTCTGGCGGGAGAAAAGCGGTGGCTTTCCTCCCAGGTTGTTAGTGAA
The DNA here is from genome assembly GCA_021461705.1 of Cryptotis parvus. Classification (NCBI taxonomy): domain Eukaryota; kingdom Metazoa; phylum Chordata; class Mammalia; order Eulipotyphla; family Soricidae; genus Cryptotis; species Cryptotis parvus. The sequence goes on from JAJIBD010028316.1 coordinate 14,779, forward strand.
ACTGTCAGGTTTTTACCAAGCTCAAATCAACCCCCTAGACCCTTGCCTCTGTCGTGTCTGTGGAAAACTCATTTAGGTGTGTTATTGTAGTTCAGTGTTCTTCTGTCTCTTCTGACTTTCTTACTGTACCCTGAATTTCTCTCTCTCCTGCCTCACTGGCCATGGGGCAGACTCCTTCTACTCCTCTTTCTCTGACCTTTTATTCAGCAGAATGGCCGACTCCGTCTGGGGAAGGAGACACGAACGCCTCCTTCCTCCTTCCAAGTCGAGTGAGAAAAGTCCGGGTTCAAGTCCCGGCCTCAGGGTGAGTCCTGAGAAGACCTAGGTTTGTAACCCAGAAACAGCAGGTTGGCGCCCAACACCGAGGATTTTCTTGAGCTCATCACAGCAGTCTAAGAAAACCTGTTCGAACAAAAATTCCAAACCGGATTGTGAGAGTGGTGAGTGTGGGGTGAGTCTGAGTGAAAGGAGGACAGGTCCGCTTGATTGAAGAGAGTGTGAAACTGTGTGAAGTAATCTCTGTCCTATTTGTAATTGTGACCTGTGTATGTTTGGTTATTGACATCATGTACCCCAAAGAATTGCATTTCTCTCCCCTTCCCGCCTCACATAAGCTACCAGTGAGGTATTTTGGCTACTGCAGCAGAACATTGCAGTAAGTGGCTGCGAGAAGTTCCACCAGAAGAAATAATCAGTGAAAATCTGCAAAGAAGGTATGCTGCTCCCTCGGAAATCTCTAGGGGGAACAGGGGAGGAATGTTATAACCTCTGTGTGAGTGAGTGTGTGTATGAGCACCCTGATAGGTCTTCCTATCAGGCGTGAGTCTGTGGCTCCACGACCGGCACCCTTAAGGTCCCACAAAGGTTGTGGAGCCCGAGTGGGCTGTCTGCTAGGAAGAACATATGGTCTATGGTGGCGCTGACCTAGTGGTCAGCCGCAAGTCACAACTGCTAAGTCCACTACGGCTAAGTTCTTCACCAGTAGACAAGCAACTAAATGGTCTCTGTAAATCGGTACCCTCTCCTTTGTCTGTCTCGCGTCACCTGTGGAGCTTGCATGGGAGGAACGGGAGGAAACTCACTAGTGAAAAATTCTAGGAGACCATATTTCAGCAGTCCTTTTCCCTTTCTCCCCTTACTAGTGAGAGAAATGGCTAGAGCACACCTGGAGGTCATTTAGAATGTAAACGAGGTCTCTAGCAGCTTTTGCCCCAGGCAAAGAAAAAAAAGGGTAAAAAAGACTAGGAAGGAAAACCTCTCACCAAGACAGAAAGTCACATAATCTAGTAAGAGATGCAGCAAATATCAGCAAGGCCACAGAAGGTAGCAAGCAAGCAAGACAGAACTTTTTCTTCTCCGATCTCTTGGAAGCCCATGGCAGGTTAGGTCCAGCTCCACACACAGTTTGTGGTCCTGGTGGAGCCCGGAGGGCCCCAGGGACGCCTGTAGTAATGCAGAGATCACTGATCAAGAGGTCCACAGCATGATAATTCTCTGAATTAGTGGCCAGCATGTGAGGGGTTAGAGTCCCCTCTGGAGTGGCCAGTATGGGAGGGGTTAGAGTCCCCCTTGGGTTGCTTGTTAAAACAGTGAACCTCCAAAGCGTCTTAAGGATCTTTGTGAATAACCGTGGCCTGAGTATATATCTAACATCCAGGCCTTCATGGTATTGTACCAAGCTTTGCAAAGAAAAGAAAAATGTCAGATTTGCTGTACGTGTGTCTTGAATTAAAGGAACCAGAACAGGACCCCACACCAACTGCACAGGCAGGAACAGAGACTGGTGCAGGTGAAAAACTGGACAAGGCGAGGTCCAAACTGGTGGAGCAGGGCTATTTGCCCTGGGGGGACTGCCCTTCCTTTCTCAGTCTCTCAGTTTCCCTACCCTTCCAAAAGTGTCAAATCATAACTAAAGGTCAATTAATCAACTGTATTTATGTGTGTGGTGTGTGGTGGCCATCAATTGTTTGCAGTTGTCTTGTCTGTGTGAAACGTTAAAGTGCTAAATGAAACCAAGTTGAAATCAATAGCAAATTGCTGAGCCAGGGATAGGCAATGTGTTCCAAACTGAGTGTTGAACAGGAGAAATTGACATGTTCAATCTAAATCTTATGGTAAAAGTTAAAAGGTCTAATTGTAAAACCTTTTAAGTGTTCCTGATCCCTGAAATTCTCTCTGCTCCCGAACTTGTGCTGTTTAAAAAGGGTGGGAGCTAGAGCCAGAGTCACAAAAAGATAAAAACTTTGTAAGATAGTGCAGAGCTTTACCTCATAAGTTTTGGTTAAATTCTAATGAGAAATTAGGCCGTTTTGAAAATTAACTAAGGTACAAGAACTGTTGCAATTAAATCAAAAAGGTCTTGTGTTTCATGAAAAAATTGGTAGTTCAAATGTTTCTTTTTATGTTGGTACATATTCGTTTTATTTCTGCAATAGGGTAATCACCTCAGCCTGATAAATCTGGTAGAATTCCAGAGTAGCCCCTTGCTGGAGAAAAAAAAAAAAAAAAAAGGTGAATCTCTTTAACATTCAAGGAGCTAAGAATGTTCGTTTAAATTTTGTGGTTTCTAAACATGAAAAATTAAAAGAACTGTAAAAAGTAAATGACAGCGATCAGTTTTTCTTTTTCAGACTTTGTTTTTTAGTCTGCCCGGTATGTGCTATTATTGAGATAGTCTTAATACATGTGAGCTTTGCCAACAGGTATCAACCCTAGTCTTTACCTTGAAAGTCTTAGTTATTCACAAGTGTGAAATCTTTATTGTTACTAGGTAGTAATCTTTTGGGTATTTTAACTTTGCATTGTTTGTGATCCCAAAAACTGAAATTCTGAAAATAAAATTTTAAATGTTTTCTGGATAATTTCTAATATAAAGTGAACCTTTGCCAAGCATAAATTCAAATGAACTTTAATTGTAAGCGTGTCAGCCTCTTAAATATGTATGGAACTGATTTAATGCTTTACAGTAGTTTTTGCTATGCTAAATGAAATAATAATTAGCAACCTGTTTCCAAATTTGGGAAAATTAATTTGTATTGAGCTCTGTAAAATAAGGAAGCTAATACCTTTAGGGTGTAACTATAAGAAGTCTAGATAATACATTTTAAGTAACAGAAAGATAATGAATGGAAATGTCTGTGGGAAAAAGAAAGGAATTCTGTTAAAGTGAAGGCTTGTTTTTACAGAAAAGTTACAGGACAGAATAAATGTAAAGGAATGTGTAGAAGGTCGGAGGATGTTGAGTAAACAAACTATGAAACTCTTTTCTGAAGAATTGTTCTAGTACCTTTTGGTAAGATCTATGGAAAAGACATTAGACAAATGGTATGGACTCCTGTTACAGTGCTCCTAAAAATTAGTAATTAGGGTTTGACATGAAATTAAATAAGTCACACAGGATACTGTTAAACTGTCTGCTCTATTTCAACAGGACTTTATGCTTCTTTTAAGCAGTTCCAACAGCAAATTGGTGTATTGCACTTCGTTGTAAGTAAAATGTAATATATGCTTTTCTCTCTTTACACCTTCAGTATGTTTTTAATGGTTTACGGCACTGTGTTGGTTTGCATAAACTCAAACAAAATATTTCCTCTCTGTAATAGGGCCGGCCCTCTTGCAGACAGGAAAGGCAGTATGGGACCCCAAGGCCCTCTTCCAGGGAAAATAGAAGTCAAAGGGATTGGTCTAAATGACAGAAGCATGTAGTTAACAGGTACAGCTGCAAGTACCCTACAAACCTCAGGGAGACCCTAAAGGCAGGCCGGCTGAAGGAAGAACCAAAAATCATCTCTGCTGTGAAGAACAAGGAATCCGCCAACCTGTGGTGACTGACAACTGCCTGGGCCATGCAACAAGGACAGCTGCTGCAGAAGGGAATGGCTTCAGCCCCAAAGAGGGATGTTGTCACGCTCTGCTCAACCCAGTGGAAGAGCCCGGGTCACCTGTAGCTCATCATGGAACCTAATCTTCATGGCCAAGCCTGGAGTAGCCCTGACGTGACAGGTGAGACATTAAAATACCATGATTGTGTTGGCGTCTCTGTCTCAGCCAATTCCCAGGACTTTGTAGTAATGGGGTACCCTAAGTGGAGAGTTCTCCAGTCTTGCTGTGTTTATGCAAAAGAACCAGTCAGGTTTATTAAGTCATTTGACAAATTTAAAGTAAAGTGAAAACATATTTCTATAACTTTTGTAAAGATCAGATTCTAAATCTACAAAAAGGTAATTAAATAAATGTATCCAAATAGGCTTGATTTAAAGGTAACCCCATGGCTAATCCAGTTGCTTAAGTTTGCTATAGGCCAAGGGTTTTCAAGTTAGCATCCAAATTGGTTGGATGTTTATTCTTAGTTCTATAAGTACACAGTCATTTGAAGATTCTAAGATTCATAAGTATTTTAAAAGTTTTTTAATTCTTAAGCCATCATGGTACCAATACCTCATCCAGTAACATTAGGAAAACAATTGTCCATGGAAAGGGACAAAACAGGGCAGTTTAGAGTAACTCAGAACTGTGTTTTATGTGTCATAAATCTTAAGAATCGACAGTTTGACTTTTGTGCAAAAATTCAGATGATCAGCATATAGTCATCTATTGGTTCTAACACATTCAGTAAGGGGCAAGGCTTTTCTATGTTGTACAAAAACCAGAAAGGTGACTTGGTGTTTCTATAAAAAAAATCTGGACACAAAATGTTTGCTTCAATTTTGTGTTACCTTAACACTGTGTTTTCTAAAACAGCAAAGTATTCTGCCCTCACTAGGGCAAAGAGGACTTTTACTCCTCCAGGGCCTAATCATTTCTAAGTAATGTTCTTAGCCTAATTGATCTGATCTTTTCTTGCAGATAATAATAACTTCAGAAAATCTGATCCATTCATTGCATTGCATGGGACCCATTTGGAGATTTCACCCCTTGGACAGGCAGGGTCTACAGTCCCTTTGTCAGCATGAAGCAGCTCCAGAAGATGGACCTTCACCCATTTTCCCTTAAAAATATAAGGCGGTGAAATCTCTTAAAAGAAATATGATGTGGATAAATTGACAGGAAAGGGCCCCGTGGCAGTGAAGCAACCTAGTCTAGGAAAAGTGCTGCTTCTACGCAGACCACTCTGGGATGTGAAGGAACCGAAAGAGTGGTTGGAGTCTTGGTTCGCGCAGTCCCTGACTAACTACCTTGCTTTCAGCCCTAGCCGGGCCCCTCATCATATTCTTATTAATTTTGACAGTTGGGCCTTGCCTCCTTAATAGGCTACTGCGTTCATCAGAGACCGGGTGGGTGAAGTCAAGTTGTTAGTACTCAGGCAACAGCATCAGGCCCTATGGTGTAAAGGTCTCTAATGGTCTCTAGGATTGAGAACCCCCATAAAAAAGGGGAATGAAAGAATGGCCCCTCACCCACAGAACACAAAGACAGGAACCAGAGATAGCTGGTAAAATGCCAGAGGTAACTGATAAAATAATGGCTCAACCGAAAGTAACTGATAAACTGATAAAAATGATAGTTCGACAAGAGCACAGCAGGAAGGGCCTTAAGCAAATAATTCCAGGGAGGGCTACAAGGCAAACATTCCCGAGAGGTCGCGTCTGATGTCCCCCTCTGTATTTGGTACGATCGATACCTGACTGGTGGGTAATGGTTACCTGGTGCAGAGTGATTGGCTGCCTGCGCGCGAGACCTTGATGTAGTATTTTAAACCTATTGGATAGTTATGCGCGGGCTTTTCTGTAGCGGGGAATTATTCCTAAAAGATCGTCCCTGGAAGGGCCTCGGGGCTCTTAGCCACTGACCGTTTTGGGGTCATGCTATGAGCCCGAGTATCTCGCTATTAATAAAACCCTTGCTTTTGCATAGGACTTGGTCTCTCAGAGTTTTCCTTGGTAGGTGCGGCGTTCCGGGCTCCCATCAGTCACCCCATCGGGTGGCCAACCCTACACCTGGAGCATGTGGCCACATGCTATTTCAAATGCTACAATACTGATATACCAAGTAGCACACCACATTTAATGGATTTAAAGTAGAAATCAACCAATAACAAAATATATACACACAAAGCCTATCCTGTAAGAACATATCAGTAATTTCTTACAAAAGGCTTAATGGCTCCATGATGAGATTAAACAATTGTCACTAACTTTCTTCAAGAAAACATTTAACATTTTTAGCAAATTATCTGTAGCAATCAACTTAAAATAAATTATTGAGATCTGCTAAAGGCGCAGGCTTAAGACGTGGTTGAGAAAATTAGAAATGGTGGTGGGAAGTTGCAATGGTGGTGAGACTTGGGGTTGAATATTGAATGCTTGTAACAAATTAACAGGAACCGCTTTGTTAAAAAATTGAATAGAAGCCCACTAAGTTCAATAAGTGAAAGCAATAACACAAAAGACCCAATTTGCATGTAACAGCTCAGTAAAATGGTCATGACTGTAGCAACACCAATATGATGTACATGTTGTAATAAGAACTATAAAGAAAATTAATTAGTGCCAGCTAAGGGAGTAAGCTTGAGGTGGAGGGAGACTAGGAACTTAGATGGTGTTAAGGGCACACTGGTGGTAGGACTAATGTTGGAATTTTGAATGCCTGAAACAACTGTTTTGTGAAAAGTTTGTAGAGCACAGTGTTTGTTTATTTGTTTATTTATTTATTTATTTTTTTTTGCTTTTTGGGTCCCACTCGGCAATCCTCAGGGATTACTCTTGGCTCTGCACTCAGGGAGTTACTCCTGGTGGCACTCAGGGGTCCCTATGGGATGCCGGGGATCAAACTCAGGTCAGTCGCATGCAAGGCAAATGCCCTACCTGCGATCAGAGAGCTTAAATAAAGTTTAAACATAGGAGGAGGAAGAGAAGGAGGAGGAGGAGGAGGAGGAGGAGGAGAAGGAGGAGAAGGAGGAGGAGGAGGAGGAGGAAAAGTAGAAGGAGGAGAAGAAGGAGGAGGAGGAGGAGAAAGAGGAGGAGGAAGAGAAGGAGGAGGAGAAGGAGAAGGAGGAAGCAGAGGAGGAGGAGGAGGAGAAGGAGGAGAAGAAGGTGGAGGAGGATCTGGAGGAGGAGGAAGAGGAAGAGGAAGAAGAGGAAGAAGGAGGAGGAAGAAGAGGAAGAGGAAGAGGGAAGAGGAAGGGAAGGGGAAGAAGTAGTAGTGGTGTAGTAGTGTAGTAGTAGTAGTGTAGTAGTGTCGTAGTGTAGTAGTAGTTGTCATCGTCGTGTAGTCGTCCCAGAGCATAGACCCTGAGTGCTGCTGGGAGTGGCCCCAAATAAAATAATAAAAATTATCTAGTAACATTGATTGCAATATAAACTGAATTCAGGGTCCACTTGATTAAAGCAAATAGAAATAGGAAATTATGTTTAATGTTTAATTTCAATGTTTCTATATGTATGCACATGTACACACAGATACCCTGACAAATGCAAGATATCAGGCGTAAAACAGAAGCAGCTCTAGGGTGTTTGTGGAACAGAAATCCAAGAACAAAGAAAACTGGGATGACAGAAGAGTTTTCAGATTTAGCAGCTGAAACCAGAGGCAAAGCTCCGCAGAGTTCTGATCAACAACACCCTATTATATTAATATCAGAAATATAGTGTAGGATATCTGTTGTTTATCTGAAATTCAACTTAACCTAGGCCCCAATATTTTACCTCTCTATGATGGAAAATTTCGGGTAAAAAGCTAGCCTGTTTGTCTTTTTGGGGGTAGGAGAGGGGTGTTGTGGAGGTGGGCAGACCAATGGCAATAGGAAATAACATGTCATTTAAATTCCAATGGATACAAAGCACATTACATTTTATTTAAACACTGTTAACTGTTAAAAAGTATTTCACGGGGCTGGAATGATAGTACAGAGGGTATGGCAGTGACCTTGCATGTGGTCAACTCCGGTTCAATCCCTGGCATCCCATACAGTTCCCTGAGCACTGCAAAAGTAAGTCCTGAGTGCAGAGTCAGGTGTAACCCCTAAGCATTGCTGGGTATGGTACCAATACTAAAACAAACAAACAAACAGTATCTCACAAATGTTTTAAGTGAAAACAGTTTCTAGATGACTGCTCAAACCGAGTCCATGGTTTTGTGGTTGTGTCCAGAGCTTCTCATCAGCCGACACTCTTCATCCTCTGAGACAAACAGCCCCACCCACAGCCCAGACTGTGGAGAAATTCTCAAGCCCTGCTGTGCTCATAAAATACCCTGACTGGCCCCACAGAGCACACTCCACAGCAGGTTGCATTGTGTCACCCACTTTTTTTTCTTCTTAGGTCACACCCGGCAATGCTCAGGGGTTACTCGTGGCTCTGCACTCAGGAACGACTCCTGGCGGTGCTCAGGGGACCATATGCAATGCTGGGAATCGAACCTGGGTCGGCTGCGTGCAAGGCAAACGCTATCACTCCAGCCCCAGACGTCACCCACGCCTAAATTGCAATGTGCCTCAAATCTTGATTCCTCCACGTCCAGTCTTTCCTGGCTCCACGAGTGACTCCCATCTGCCTGGTGTTCCAGGCAGGAAGGTGCCGGGGTCATTACACGGATCCACCAGGTAGGAGAGACAGTGCAGGGATTACTTGCTTTGCTTGACCCTGCCGACCTTGGTTTGAATCCCTGGCACATACAGTCCCCCAAGCACAACTAGGGGGTCACTGCCGGCTCTCATGAATAGCCCTGATAACTGACGTGTGACTGTAACTTCCCGCCTACACAGACACAGACACACTCACACACACACAGACACAGACACACAGACACACACACACACACACACACACACACACACTGCAAAGAGAAGAAGGGAGGGGAGGGAGAGAAGAGAGGAGAGAGGATTTGACCCTAGCTGTACTGGAGCTAAATCCCTCTAAAGCTCCTGTCTGGGACCAGAGAGATAGTTTGAGGTGTGAGGTGTTTGCCTTATATCTGGCCAATCCTGCAACACCATTATGTACAATAACCACGAAAATATGGAGCACACAAGTGCGTACACACACACAAACACACACAACACACACAAGAACACTATTCAGACCTGAAAAGGGTGGAGATGGGGAATTAGCCCTTCTGCCCTCTGTGATAACACAGATATCTGTTGGACTTTATGAGCAGGGCAGACACAGTGCAAAAGAGAGTCTGAACTCATTTAAATGTGGGAAGCAAGAACAGAGTAACAAGATATAGTGGCTGCCAGAGATAGGCACTTAGGAGAACTGCCAGGAATAAAAAATGTGGCATGGTGCCGCCAGGGGCAGAGGAGGGGGTCGTGGTGAGGGCGGTGACTGCTCAGTTTCGCAAGATGAGAACTACACTGAAGAGGCAAGGCCAACAGCGTTGCACAACACATAATATTTAACTACAGTTTTTTATTGAAAGCATTTATCATGGCAAAGTATCATACGCATTTTCTATTTAACTGGGTCTTAGCATCAACCAGTGACACTAATCCTGCCACTGCCTGTCCGACATTGCCACCACCCATCTCTAGCATTTTCCCTCTGCCCAGGCTGGGAACGCCACTCGGCAGTAGAGCACTTGCCTTACCTGCGTGAGATTCAGCAGGTTCAACCTGCCTTACCAGCGCTGCAAAGCAAGGGAGATTTAAAACATTTAAATCAGAGGGCTGGAGCCATAGTACAGCAGGGAGGGCGTTTGCCTTGTACACGGCAGACTCAGAATCGATCCCCGGCATCCCTAGGGTGCCCCGAGCACCGTCAGGAGTAATTCCTGAGTGCAGAGCCTGGTTAGTAAGCCCTGAGCATTGCCGGGTGTGACCTAAAGAGCAAAAAAACAAAAAAAAATTTAAATAGATTTTTTTCTTCCCTGACTGAAGCTCCATACCTCTTCTCCCTTACCCCCAGCTCCCAGTATTATCATTTAACTTTGTCTCCACTAAGTCTGTCTATCCCTGAGCCTCTGAGAACTAAGCCCACAATTGTCGGGGGCGCTGCCGGGTCCCCCAACAGTGCCGGGAAGCGAAGTTCCCTTCTACCTCCGGCCGGGCGGGGAATGGATGAAAACTCAGGAATCCGATGCAGTTTTAAAAGGGCTTTACTATCACAGATTCCAATATACAATCCAAGAGCAGGGAAAACCTCCGGACTCTGGGTTCCCAGCTAGGCCCTAGCCAGGTGTAGGCCAAGATGGCTGCCACCACGTGTTGAGGCCCAACAGAGAATGGAGAGGACGGAGAAGCAAAACACCAAGGGAAGCCGAAATGGCAAAAAGGGAGAAGGGCTTTTCTTTCTTCTTGCAGCTTATTTTATAGCTAGAAATCCGCCCAAACTTCCAGCCCGGCCCATTCTGGGCTGGGCTATCTAGAGATGAAAACAGGAAAATAGCTCTATAGAAATGTAGCAACTTCAGGAGACCATCTGGTTGTTTACAAGGACCCAGAGCTAATTCAAAGCCTCCTAGCAGAGCTGGGAGAAGCTATAATCTAGATGTAACTTCCCCTGGCAGGAAGGATCAAATGCCCTCAGGTAATTTCTCCCAGCACCTCACCTAATGTCTTGAGCCAAGATCTGCCTGGAAATGCCTTTATAGGGTAGAGAAGGGGGTTTCTGAGATGGCATGTCTCTGTACCAAAGACTAATACTAATGCCAGTTAAATATTTCCCCAAGCCTTCACAAGAGTCTCGTCTACTTCACGGTAGTTTTGTATTTTAGTTGCCTTTGAGTTATCAGGGAGCCATGCTTGTTTGCTTGGAAGCAAACAGCATTTCTCTCTGGTCTAATTACTTAGAGATCCAACATGGCCGGGCAAATATGCTGGTAAGATCTAGCTAGGCCCACGATGATTGTGGTAGCATGAGAGAATATTTATACTAGCCAGTACAGAATACATGGTCAGATAAGACTGCCACATTCAGACTACCCCCCCCTATCTATGAAGTGACCCTCAGGAGGCAATCCAGGGCAGATTCAGAGGCTTAGAGGTCCTGCAACACACAGTACTGCCTTTTGTGTCCAAATCAGAACACATGTTTGTTCTTCATTCCTTGTGGAGGCTGAATAACATCGTGTGGAAACTAGACTTCACGCCATTCACTGGTAGACACTTGAATAATGATTTGCCTTGGATTGGGGGTTTCGTTTGTTTAATTTTGGGTTTGGGGCCATGCCCTGCGGTGCTCAGGTCTTAAGCCTGGCTCTGCGCTCAGGGATCACTCCAGGCAGGCTCAGGGAACCATCTGGGCTGCTGGAGATTGAACCTGTTGTGCTGTCACTCCCACCTCCGCCCTGGATTTTGATCCAGAGAAAGTTGTAGCCTGGTGAATGTGTCTGCACCGCACTTGCTCCCCACTGCTTGGAAGTGAACCTCTATTAAATACCATCCACATCGTAGGGGGCTTACAACTTCTGTGTGAATAGATTTTTTTCTGCTCGGTGCCTATACAGGTTAGAGTGAAGATCCCCACATGAGACCCCCCCTGAAGTCCCCAGCATTGATTCCCACGAGACATGAGCTGTGGCTCTCTGAGAGCAAAGAGAACCTCGGGAGCCAATGAGAAGCTCCAGCTGTTCTGCCTCCTCTGACCCCAAGGCAGAAGTTCCCCCGACTCATTTGACGTATAAATTACTCTGTGTTCCCCCGCCCCAATTGTCCCTGCAGTTACTGCTGGGTCCGTGTCCTTCATGCTCCTCCGGGAGGGGACAGCAGCCATCGTGGCAGTCAGCCCACACGGAAGAAGTGTTTGGGCTTGGTCCCCCTTCTTTGTGGAACTGAGAGAGGTCATTTATTTGAAGTAATTAAAACTTTAACATTCATTTATTTTACTGTCTCTGTTATTATTATTATCTTTTTATTGTTAAACCATAGTGAGATCCACAGTTACAAAGTTGTTGATGATTGGGTTTCAGTTATATAATGTTCCATCACCCGTCCCTTCACCAGTGCACAATTTCCACCACCAATGTCCCCAGTGTCCCTCCTGCCCCCCCACACCCACCTACCACGATGGCAGCACTCTTCTCGATCCCTCTCTCCTCTCTCTCTCCTTCTCTCTCTCCTTTCTCTCTCTCTCTCTCTCTCTGTCTTGCAATGCAGACACTGAAAGGCTATTGTATCTAGCCCTTTCAGCACCAAGCAATCATTTCCAACTACTGTTGTCATACTTGCCCCTTCTCTTTCCTAACTGCCCTTTGCCCCACACATAACCTGTGGCCAGCTTCCAGCCCTGGACCAGTCCTCCTGGCCGCTGTTCTTCCTGACCTTCGATATTAGCTTCATACCATATTTTTTCGTATCCCACAAAATGGTCTTCCGTTTTATGAAGGAGAAGAGTGTAGCGATGAGTGATGTCCCGTGCCAGCTCATCCACAAACATGCTTGTCCCTGAGCCCAGCGTCCCTGGAGAGTAAAGATAAATCACCCTCCCTCGGGACACAGAAGGGTCCTTCCTCTCTCCTCCACATCCAGGACCTCCTCATTCTCAGTTCAGGATCCAAAGCCCTTCCCGCACCCAAACCCCAGGCCTGCAGAAGCACTGTCCTTCTCCCAAGCTCACTATGAAAGTGAGCTTTTCTTTGCACCCTTGTCTCCTGCTGTCGTGATTACCCAACTAGCCCAAGAAGAACCCAGAAGTAGCCGGGAATGGGCGCCCTCCCCTCACCTCCTGCTATTGCTCTGGCTCCCGTATTTGTCTTTTTTTAAAGGCCTGTGATGAGTCAGGAAATCTTGAGGAGGCGTGACCATGTGGTGCCCTTCTTTATGGAGCTGGCCTTCTAGCGGTCATTCTCCATCTTGGAAGGGAAGCTTGGGAATACCACAATCAGGAAGGGGACAGGTGAGCAGGTGCAGGCAAAGGAGAGGCAGGGGCTGCAGGGATGTGCAGGGGAGAGCCTGAGACCAGGCTGCAGAGGGCAACCGGGCTGCTGAGAGCTTAGAGGAAGCCCCCGTCCCCTCCCCCTCCTTCCCTGCAGCCGCCCTTAGCCTCCAGGTGCCCGAAGGGCCTGACCATTCCTGCTCCACCACAATGCGCCAGGACCACCCGGCGCTCCTCAGGCTGGCGTTCACTCAACTCCTGCGTTGTGTCTTCATCTTCCGCTGTTCTGGTCTCAACCCTTCAGCGGCTGGCTGGAAGGGGGTAAGGGAAGAAGGCAGACCTAGGCTCAGGCTGTGGCTGACCATGGGGCACCAGGGACAGCAGGGGCGGGTAAGGGCCTTCCCTTGCATGTGGCCATCCCTGGTTCCATCCCTGCCGCCCCCAAAGGGACCTGAGCATCTGAAGGAGTGAGGACTAGCCAGGAGTAAGACATGGACCTTACCGGCTGTGACCCTGCGCTTCCCCCCACCCCACAGAAAGAAACTGTCCAGCTAAGGAGCTTTCAAGTGTGCTAGAGAGGCTAACTCCTGGGTACATTTAATGTACTCTCCTCTGCTAACGAAAGTTAGTGGGGCCAAACATTAACATTAAGAGTGGTATCAGGGCAGCCAGAGCCAAAGGGTAGGGGGTTAGCCTGGCAGGCAGCCACCGTGGTTCCGTCCCCAGGGTCCATATGGTCCCCCGAGCACCGCCGGAATTCTTGAGTGCAGAGCCAGGACTAACCCTGAGCATCGTCGGTGTACCCCAAAAAGGGGGTTGGAGTTTTCAGGGCCTGGAGAGGAGACATATAGTACAGGGGACAGAGTATTAACCTTGTACGCTGACCCGGCATCCCATAGGGTCCTCCGAGCTCCGCAAGGATGTTTCCTGTGTGCAGAGCCAGGCGCAACCCCTCAGCATAGCCCGGTGTGACCCCAGAATCAACAAAGAATGTTACCAGGTTCAGTTCCTTTGTCCTATACTTCACTCCGAGCGGCACAAATGCTGGCTGACTTAGACCGAGAATGTGGAAAGATAGGTCTACAGCTGAATCTCAACAAAACTATATTCATGAGAAATGAACTAGTTCCTGAGGCCCCATTCACTCTCAATGGAACAAACATCTCTGAATGCAGCAGTTATGTGTACCTAGGTCGAGAAGTCAACATGATGAATGACCTAAAACCTGAGCTGCGCAGGAGGAAGAAGAGCGGCATGGACTGCTTTCAAAAACATCGAAACAACAGTCAAAAGAACAAAGAACTTTCAGCTACGGGCACGCCTCTTTGACTCCACTGTTCTCCCTGCATTGACATACGCCTCAGAGACTTGGGCCTTACGAAAGCAGGATGAGAATGCTATTCGGGTCTCCCAAAGAGGAATCGAAAGAGCCATGCTAGGAATATCATGCCTCACTCAAGTGAGAGAGGGAATCGGAGTTCCGACCTCCGTCGCTATTCTAAAATCAAGGGCACTGTCTCATCTGCCAGAACATCGAAAATCAGATGGGCTGGTCATAGAATGCGATCTGGAGATGACCGTTGGACTAGAGCCGTTACCGATTGGATCCCACGGGACGCCAAAAGATCGCATGGCCGCCCACCTGCAAGATGGTCAGACTTCCTTATCAGGCCCTAAACAAACAATTCGAAGCTCTTAATATCCCTGAAACAAACAGATGCCACTGGGCTACACTGGCACGTGATAGGGTCAAATGGAAACATTACTGGTGCCCACTCGATGAATAACGGGATATCAAGTGATCAAGTGATACTTCACTCCTCTGCTGGAACCCCTCATTCGCACTCCCAAGCTCGGAGTTTCTTTCCCCTGTGGTGCTGGGCCGGGGGGAGGGGGACGGGGAGGAAGCACCATTTGTATCTGTGGGTGAATATAGTATTGCAGTGGCCTAGCAATACGGACACGATGCATCCGAAGACTACATATCCCATAAGGCAGCGCGCGCGGGCCGCCGCGCGCATGCTGGGAGGCGTAGTCTTCACGTGCCCAGCTAGCCCTCACGCCGACCGCAGCCGACCCGCCCTCGCGAACATGGCGGCGCCCAGTTGGGGCGCGTTCGTTCGGGCCGAGTTTGGGCCGGGGTGGGGTTCGGGGCTTTAGGCAGTAAGTGGGGTCGGCGGCCGGGGGAGTCCGGGAGGGCCGTGGGCTGTGTCGCGACCGCAGCGGCGGCCCGGTTCGAGGGGCGTGGTGGGGGGCTGAGGGTCAGCAGGGCCCTTCCTGCCTGCTCGCGCCTCGGCTCGGCGTGAAGGCTTGGCCCGGCCGGCGCGATCCCCAGGAGCCGGACCCCGAGCCCCAGCGGGCTTTACGGCTGCGTTTCCGGGCGCTTTTCTGCCGAGGACACGGGCCGGGGACAGCACTGTGTTTGGGCGTTAGCCGCTGGCACTGGGCACTGCACTGGGCACTGCACTGCTCCCCTGCCCGTGCTCCACCGGGGCCCGAAGCTCCCGCGCTGGCGCCCCGCGATTAGTGCCGGGCCCTCCGGAGGCGCGTCGGCGGGCCTTTGTGCTCCCGGCTGCAGGACAGCTCCCCCGGGCCCGCACTGCTGCAGGCTCAGCCGGCCCTGCCGAGATTCTGGCGCAGGCAGTGTGAAAAGCTGAGATTTCTCCAGTCGTTTGGGTTTGGGCTTCCCCACCGTATCAGCTCTGCTTCTGCGCTCGGGCGTGCCACGCCCACCGTCACCCCGGAGCTAGGAGTAGGGGTGGGTTTTTCTTTTAACCTCAGGCAGCCGCAGTTTATTGTCAACCAAATCCTGTGCACTGCGGAATTGCCTTTAAAAAAAAGGCATTTGGGGCCTGAGCGATAGTTGAGTGTGTAGGACTCTTGCCTTGCATGCGACAGACCCGGGGTTCAATCCCTGAGATCCCACCAGGAGTGATCCCTGAGCACAGAGCCAGGAGTGACCCAAAAACAAACACACAGAAAAGGCAGTTAATTGTTTAAGTATCCCTGTGTGATGGAGGCCTCTAGTGTTCCCTGATACTACATTTGTGAACAGAGGGTAAGTAACTGGCGGCAATGATAAAGACCCAGGGCTTAGCACCTGTCAGCGCAAGTGAGTGTATATACATAGCAAAGACTGAAAACAGATCACTTGATCACTTGACTTCCCGTAGATCATCGATTACTCGAGCGGGCACCAGTAATGTCTCAATATGTCCTGGCACATGTGAGATGGCCCAAGGGCATCTGCCCACTCCAGGAACATAAAGAGCCTCAAACCATTCCATCAAGTCATGGGAATGAGGTCTATAATTGTTGCTGGTATTTGGCAGGTCAAATATACTCAAGAGTAAAATTCGAGATGGGGGAGTTTATTCTAAACATAAAAACACTGATATATTAACATGTCATTCTTTTAGGGGTAGTATTTAGTGTCACAATGTTTGGGGACCTGTTTGAAGAGGATTATTCCAGTGTGTCAGATAATCAGTATGGAAAAGGGAAGAAGCCACAGACCAGAGCTCTGGAGCCTCCAGCCCCTAGAGAATTCACCAATTTAAGTGGACTCAGGAATCAGGGTGGGACCTGCTACCTCAATTCCCTTCTTCAGACTCTTCATTTTACACCTGAATTCAGAGGTATGCTGTGTTGACTGCATTTGATCCGTACACGCTCCCCTGGGAGCACTGATGGCCAGAGTACCTGCGGGGTAGTCACACAGGGCCTGTTTGTTGTGGTGATGTACAGCAGATTGTAATTACTGCACAGAAAAATGTGGAGGTTCAGTTACCTTGACTATATTCTGTGTGATATATTGTAGTATATCACACATGTGTAGTAACAGAAAAAACCAATAAGGCGATTATTTCTTCTGATTGGAAATACAACGGTTTAGCCATGAGTGCCAGCCGTCAGTATTGTTAACAACATTTGTCTTAAGTTTTCACTTTTCTCCAAAGTCATGAATATTTAAGCTAAAGTTTCCCAAAGCAGTTGTAGCCTCACTGCTAAGTGTGGTGGGATGTCGCTTAATTCCATAGCTCAGAATTGTTTCTCTGCTGTTACGAAATCTAGAATACTCTGACCACGTGAATCTCAGAGACTGTAGTTCTTATGTAAAGGGCTATGTTGCAAGGTGCAGGAACCCACTTAAGTCAGCTCCACCTCAAAGGCTTCACTACACGAATGTAGAGGAGTCTTGAAGAAGTCATCCCTCAGTGGGCATGGGGTCCACTCCTGTGTCCCTGCCCATCTGTCCTGGTCCCAGCTCTGCAGTGAAGACGAGGGTCTCTGCTTTCAGCCTGCTATGACTTTGCATTCACTTGGCCTTGACAGGGCCCCCCAGATCTAAAGGTCTCTGGTTTTATAGTTCTCCGTGGCACCCAGTCTGTGGACAGGCCACCTAGATCAAAATTTTGTTCCCCCTTTTCCCCACCCCATAAGGCTTTATGGCTTTTTCTCTTGGCTTCCAGGATATGAAAAACTTACTGCCTCCAGAGAGTTTAGTAAATGTCATTATCCCCATCCATTTTAAATGTAGTTCCTCTTGTTTTTTAATCCATCCCTCTGCAGAAATATCTCCCGGGAGCCAGAGAGATAGTGCAGTGTATAAGGTGCTTGCCCTGCGCATGGCGCGCCCAGGGTGCCCCACCCCAGCATATAGCCCCTTGGCCAATGCAAGGCGTCATCTTTGACCACAGAGCCAGGAGTGAGCCCTGAGCCCAGCCGGATGTAGCCCAAAACCAAATAAAATAAAAACTTCCCTGTTAAAGTCGGTGATTCCATGGTTAGAAAATTTCAGTATTAAGATGTCTATTTCGAGAGGGTTTAAAACTTGACTGCATTTTAATACAGTTGAAGTTATGGGCAGCTTGAAGTAGAACTATCACTATCACTATCCTCCCGTTGATCGCCTATTTGCTAGAGCGGGCACCAGTAAAAAGAGAGACCAGAGCAATCGCACGGCGGGGAGGGCACTTGCCTTGCAGGCGGCTAGTCCAGGTTCAATCCCCAGCACCCCGTCTGATCCCCTGAGCACTGCCAGGCGTACGTCCTGATGGTCAGGAGGCGGGTCTTTCGCGTTCTGTTGAGCAAGAATGCCTCATTTCACCACGCCATTGTTAGAGTCCATAGTCCGGTCCCCTTTAGGGGGCAAAACATAGTGGGGAACAATCATTAGATGAATATTTTTTAAGGTTATGAAGCAGAGTTTAGCTCTTGGGGTAGCTTACATACCCCCACCCCACCCCCAGTGCGCGTTTCTGGCATGGAAGCTAACAGTTGGCAGAGAACTGGGTAGGACAATTCTGGGTTTTTCTAGAATCATTTTAAAGAGTAGGGCTAGATGCATCCGGGAGACTCAGTCCTGTGTGGGCGGGGGCGTGGCCGAGGATGGCCCCAGCTGCGTGTCTTTCCCCCATTTCCCACTGGGAATTCAGGAAGACTGGAACAGTCCTCACACTGATCCCTGGGGCAGGTTTGGGGGAGATGCCATCCCCTCCCCATCTCTGGACTTTCTGGAGGAGTCCCCAGCCACGTGTAAGACTTTCCAGATGATTCTGGGAGGCCCTTTATGGAGGTAGACGTAGATGCTGATGAACTCAGAAGCTCTGGACACTGGCCCTGTTCGTCACCTTCCCTTTCTCGGCCCCGGTTAAACCAACAGATCCTCCATACTGCAGAGGCATTCTCAGGCCGGAATACGGAGGACGTGGACCTTCTCAGAAAGGGTGCTTGGAAACACAGTATGGCATGGGCCGGGGGTGTGCTCTGTTACCCTAACGTTCCCCTTGGACTTTGGGGCCCCTTGCCCCCAGCGCTAGGACATTAGCAAAGAGTTTGGAGATTGTTGTTTCCTGCTTTCTGGCCTTGTGTTCTGTTAACCATCTTCCTTACTGAGATCAGTGCTGCCACTTAGTGTTTTCAGAAGCTACCAGAAAGATACGGTCCCGCACGGAGCAGTGTAAGTTCAAAGAGTCCCCACAGTCCTTTTTCTGAATCTGTGGCCAATTTTTTTGTGCCACTTGTGTTGACTTTCTAAAACAGCTTGTAGGCGGCGAAGCCCAGCGGGTAGCGTGCCTGCGGCCGGCCGCGGCTGGGCGCCCGGCATCCATAGTCCCCTGAGCACCGCCAGGGTAGTTCCTGAGTGCAGAGCCAGGAGTAACCCCTGAGCATTGCTGGTGTGACCCAAAAAGCAAAAAAAAATAAATAAATAAATAAAAAATAAGACAGCTTGCTAAAGTGAAATAATGCCATTTTTAATCTCTGATTCTTTTTTTTATATAGAAGCTTTATTTTCCCTCGGTCCAGAGGAACTCGGGTCCTTAGAAGATAAGGCTAACCCTGACGCCAAGGTATCGTGATTCCTCCTTCACAAGGGCCGGGCATGTTTGGTCTGGTTTGCTTTTGAGAATGGAGGGAATGATTTTCAGAGCAGTGATTAAGTTATTAAGTTCTTTATAATTCCTTATAGAAGCCAGTGATTTCATTCATTTACCAAGTATAAGTTTCAGTTTCAGAAAGTGACTTGACACTCTCACCGGTAGTGAAATCTTCCAAGAAAGAATTCCTTTCCCTTGCCTGGGGCCAGAGGGCTGGTACAGAGGGTCCATGTGTGTTTGCCTTGCACGTGACTGACCTGGTTTGCTCCGCACACCCGTGTGGTCCCTCAAGCCCTGCCAGGAGGGATCCTGAGCCCAAGCCAGGAGCACGCCCGAGCAGCATTGCCCCCACCAACCTCCACCCCCACGCCCCAGTGTTTACTTATGCTTTCTTCGGGTAAAGGAGAGATTTGCAAATGGTTCATATTAACCTGCCCCACCCCCATAAAAATAGTCTGCTTGTGTGTTTACTGGTAGCAGCACCAGAGAGAACGCTTGCCTCCGTTTGTATTGTAGGAATAGCGTAAGTGCCTGGCTCCTTGTCCCTGCTGCTTGGCTTGAATCTCAGGAGTGTTGGGCTCTGCCTCAAACCCACCCGTCCCCATCTGCAGCGTTCATGGCCAGGCCCGTGCCTCGCACTACAGAGGGGGCCAAGGACTGGTCTTTGAGTTCTTTGAACCATTCCCAGTCATAGAATAAAAACAAGCCAATGGCTAGTTGCTATACAAACCCCCGCAAGGCTTGTTCTCGCTTGAGCTATTTTAATCCAGTCTGCAAGCAGCATCCCGACTCTGCCTAGGTCCCGTGTACCCTGAGGTTCAAGGCCCTGGGGCCGCAGGAGAGTGAGGTGAGGCGCAGAGAGCCCTCAGGGCCTCAGAACCCCACAACCGTAGATCTGTGACCTGAAGCTCCTCGTGATGGTGCGTCTGTGCACCAGTGGCCCACCAGATACCCGGCTCAGCCTCGCTCTGCACCTCTGGCTGCTTCGCCAAGGCCTCCGTGGGTGATTGTACTGATTAGGACCAGGGCAGGGCAGGAAAGTCCACATAGGTGAAATTTGGGGTTGGATTGGGATTTTTATTTTAAATCTGAGTTTGGCGAAATCTGATTTTTTCAAAGAGCTGACCGTTTAAAGACGGTCTCTCTCGGAAAGGGATGGCCGGCCAGGCCAGACTCACTCAGAACGTGTCTTCTGCCTGCGCAGGTCCGAATCATCCCCTTACAGTTACAGCGGTTGTTTGCTCAGCTGCTGCTCTTGGA
The DNA here is from genome assembly GCA_021461705.1 of Cryptotis parvus. NCBI lineage: Eukaryota > Metazoa > Chordata > Mammalia > Eulipotyphla > Soricidae > Cryptotis > Cryptotis parvus. Next base: position 35,171 of record JAJIBD010028316.1, read on the forward strand.
CCAGGAAGCGGCGCCCACAGCAGACCTGACCGACAGCTTTGGGTGGACCCGGCAATGAGGTACGGAGGGCATCTCCCGGCCACCAGGTTGCCCATCACGGTGTCCCAGGGTCTCAGGACACTGGTCCGGTGTCGGCTCCTTCCCTTAAAGAATTGCAGGCCAAAAAAAAGAATTGCAGGCCAAAAATGTGCATAGGGGCCAGAGCAATAGTCCAGCGGGCAGGGCGTTTGCTTTGCACGCGCCAGCCCATGCTGGCCCGAAGTTTGATCCCCGGCATTCCATATGGTCCCCTAGCATCGCCGGGTGTGACCCCCAAAACAAAACAAAAAAAATGTGCATAGAACTGTCAGGTTCTGAGATTTGGGGGTGGCAGAGGGTTGACGATCTGGGGAGTGTAAGGGCTGATTTTCAGGGCCTCTCCCTAAGACGTATCTAGTGAAGCCGAGATTCACGCGGCTCCTGGCTTCAGAAGCCACCCGCCAGCCCTGATTCCGCCGCGTGTGCTCCTGTGTTTGAAATGGGCTGGTGGGGAGATTAGCTTGAGCCGCCTTCTCGGAGGCCTGGGGTTGCTTCCCCAGCTCCTGCTCTCTTGGCCTTGCTACCCCCCCACCCCCACCTCCCGCTCTCTGTCTGCTCCCTGTGTCCTCCTTGGCTGTGCTCTTCCCGTCCTCCCTTTGAGCTTCTCCTGGGTGTGTCTCTTTGTGCAGACTTGCAACCTTTGGCAGCAGCTGCAGAAGGTGCTGCCTGTATGTGAGCTGGAGCCTGGAACCGAAGGTGAACAGACCATGCGGATTTCCTGGAGCAGATCTCATCTGTTCTCCTAAGGGACCGAGGAGACTCTGGGGCTTTCAGGAGCCTGATCTGAAGGCTGTTCTGTGGTCCTTGGCCACGAACACTCGCCTCGTGGTCCAAGGCACTTCTGGGCAGCGCTGAGCCAGGGCAGCTGGGGCGTGGCTGTAGTCTGCCTTGGTCGCTCCTGAACAGTGGAGGAGTTTCTGGTGTCAGGCGGGCGTTCAGGCACATTTTCTGTTTTTCTTTTGCTTTCTATGTTAGAACTTAGGTGGGCAGAGTGATAGTACGGTGGGGAGGGCACTTACCTTGCATGTGGCCATCCCGAGTCTGATCCCCGTTACTCCAGATGTTCCCCAAACGGTACAGGGAGTTAGTGTGGAGCCGGAGTAAGCCCCTGTGTTAACACTGCCAGGTATTGTCCCCAAACCCAGACCATCAGTAGATAAAGAATAGAAATGATCTGTTTCTTGACAGACTCACATTGCACAGATCAGCGTTTCTCCGAACCTTCACCCAGTTGTCACGCTGCCCCTGCGGGCAGTGAGAGGACACGCCCCGCCCGGGCTCCCGCTCTCAGCCGCCTCTCCCCTCCCCTCACGCCCCGAGCCTGCTTCCTGGTGCTCGACTTGCCTTTTCACGGGAATGAAATCTTGCAGCTGCAGGATCCTGTGGAAACAGCTTCTTTCAGGGAGGACCGGGTTTGGGGGCAGGAGATAGTGCAGGGGTCAGGGGCATGAGTCTGTTCGATCCTGGACCCCAGCCCAGCTTCACCGAGTGTCGCCCCTGGAAGCCACGAGCACTGGCGGGGTGGTCGGTCCTGGTGGTCCAAGCAACCCAGTGCCCTCGGCCAGTTTGGCTGCGTGTTGCCGTGAGTCACTGTGGGCCCCAGTGCTGCAGGGGGAGGCCCAGCGCCGCACCAGCGACTCCTTTACGTGTCTGGGTTTTCAGCCTTGTCTTGGTGGGTTTCCCTTTGCTTTTGGATCTGAGCCGCCCCTGAGATGGCGGTTTGATTGCCCTCGGCAGCGCAGGCCATCTCCACGTGCCGGTGACCGTTTGCAGGGAGCCTTTCTGGGCGCCTTTGCCAGCAGAGGTTTATTCAGAAACTGCTGGGAAGCTTCTGTGCGTTTTCTCTTCTGTCCAAACCAGTGACCCCGGAGGACACTGTACCTCCGGTGTCTGGTGTGTAAAGAAAAAGGTCGTGAATCCCACACCTCGCTCCCCTCTGTCCTCTTACCTGTGTCTGTACCCCGAAGTGACCTTCCCCGTGGACCTCTGCCACTCCCCTCCCCCGCTGTATCTCCCACTGTGCCTCCGTCTCGTCAAGTCCCTGCCAAGTGCAGGGGACATTTCTGTCCCCTCAGCCTCATGGGCTCGTTGTGATGCTCCTGGCCCGCCACCTTCGCCTCCTCCCCGACTCCTGCCCTCCGGCCCCCTCTTAGCTCAGGAGCGTTCATCCAGATGGCTCTGACAGTGTGTGGCCCCAGTGAATTTAGCTGGTGGGTCTTTTTCATCAAAGCAGTGCTTTAATAGATGTTGCAAGTTCTGTTCCTGTCACTGGCCTCTGAAATGCTGTTCCATACTCGGCTGCCTTCCCCCATACCCCCCCACCCCGGCTGTGCTCCCGCCAGTGAGAGCCATGTGACTGCCTGGTGCTCCCACAAGCTGAGGGCCACGTGCACACCTGGCAGTGCTTCCTGTGTGTCCTGCTTCCTGTCCTCACCTGCAGTTAAGGGAATCGCGCGTGGCCCCCATTCCCCTCCCCACACACACACTGCCTCCTTCTGTCAGTCATCTCTTTGGACGCTTGAGGAGCACCCTTGGGTGTCTGAAGCAGACTTGTGCATTTTGACAACTAGCACGTGTAAACTCTGTTTTAAAGACTCCGGAGCCCAAGCTCCATGCGAGGGTCCTTGTTCCTAGGAAACGCGGCAGCAGGATGTGCAGGAGCTGAACCGGATCCTCTTCAGTGCTCTGGAAACGTCTCTGGTCGGCACCTCTGGTCATGATCTGATCAATCGCCTGTATCACGGGACCATTGTCAACCAGATAGTCTGCAGAGAGTGTCAGAACGTCAGTGAGAAGCAGGTGAGTGTGCGAACGTGCCCGTAGTGATGGGCCAGGCCCGTGCCGATGTGTCTCCGATCTGCTCTGCTCGTGAGAATCTCGGCAGTCACACTAGCCAAGTTTCCCCTCTTGTGCTAGCTTAAACTCAGGCGTCCGTTTATCACTCACATCTAAAGCTTAGCTCCCGGGACCAAAGAGAAAGAACAGGACTTAAGGCGCTGGCCTTGGCACTTGGCCAACCCTAGTTCACTCCCTGGCCGTGCGTAGGGTCCCCTGAGCTCAGAGCCAGAAGTCAGCCCCCGGCTGTAGTGCCCACCCCCAGCAGTCCCCCCCACCCCCCACCCAACCTCAACTTTACTCTTTTCGAAAATAGATCTGAGGAATGTTTCCAAGTAGAGGAACATGGCCTTAGGAGGCGGTCAGTGACATGGTCACCGATAGGAATAGTGTGAAGCTTATGAGGGAAATAGATTCTCAAGAATATTTAAACGGACAAACATCGGTAGCTAAGTACTGGACTTACTTGGTTAATCTCCTCAGGAGTTAGGTTTAAATATTATACATGAATTCATTAAGCAGAACACGCTCTATACCTATCAGAGTGACAAAAAAGAAATTTTAAGATAAAAAATATTATGTACGTATAAAGCTACTAATGATCCTGTTTAATGTGACGTTCAGTTCTCATGACGCAGGTCATCCATTTCATTGAAGTGGAAATTAGAAACTGATCATTTGGTCATGTACGATTAGAATCTCTGCTTGCTCTACAAATATAATAAAACAGATGATTTTGTTGCTAAGCAATTGTCCTTTAGCTAAAATATTTATTCTGGCAAGAGCTGTAACATCTTAGTTTCCGGTAGAAATGCCTTTTCATCCAAGCTTAGAATAAATTGTTTAGTATGTAGTGCCCTGGCAGGATAGAGGGTGAGGAACTGGCATTGCATTAGCGAATGCAGCTCCTCCTTTGTGTGGAAGGCCGGAGACTAAGTCAGCACTAGTAAGCTGTGCTCTAGCACACCTTGGTCCGTGTGTGTGTAAGTGTGTAAGCTGTGCTCTAGCACCCCTTAGTCTGTATGTGTGTCCTTTGGTTCTGTCTCCTAGTAAAAGCAGGTTCTATTCTATCTACAGTACACTAATAAACTTGTTCCTGGGAGGGGCCAGAACAATAGTCCAATGGAGAGGGCATTTGCCTTGTACGCAGCCAACCCGGCTTCATTCCCGGCATCCCATATGGTCCCTCAAGCAACACCAGGAGTAATTCCTGAGTACAGAGCCAGGAGTAACCCCCAAGCAACACCAGGAGTAATTCCTGAGTACAGAGCCTGGAGTAACCCTGAGCACCGCCAGGAGTAATTCTTGAGTGCAGAGCCAGGAGTCACCCCCAAGCACCGCCAGGAGTAATTCCTGAGTGCAGAGCCAGGAGTCACCCCCAAGCACCGCCAGGAGTAATTCCTGAGTGCAGAGCCAGGAGGAATAACCCCTGAGCATCGCTATGTGTTGACCCCCTCCCCACCCCCAAACCTTGTTTCTGATAAACTTATTTTATTTTTAATTTTTTATTATACCACCGTGAGATATATAATTACAAAGATGTTCATGATTGAGTTTCAGTCATACAGTGTTCCAGCATCTGTCCCTTCACAAATGCCCTATTCCCACCACCAGTGGCCCCAAATTCCCTCCCACTTCCCCCAGCCTGCCTCTATAGCAGGCATTTTTCCCTTTTCTTCTCTCTCTCTCTCTCTCTCTCTCTCTCTCTCTCTCTCTCTCTCTCTCTCTCTCTCACATTGTGGCTTGCCCTACAGACATTTAGTGTTTATCATATAAATCTCTTCATGTATATTCAATGCTGAGCTCTAGTCTGGCGTTACCATTTCCCACAATTAGTAGAACATTGGTATGTATTTATATTCCACTGATGAATGCAGTCATTCTATATCTGTCCTTTTCCTTCTGACTAATTTCACTCAGCATGATGATCTCCATGTCCATTTGCAGGTAAATTTCATGACTTTGGATAAACTTATTTTAAGCAAAATCATTAGTGGATTCGGAGAAGATTGTTTAGTGTCTGATGCAGAGATCTGCGCCTTGCTGAGGTACCAGGTATTTAGGGAAATACGTATCTGATGATTTCTGTGAAGTTGCATTTCTGTGTTTAATGCTCTGTTTTAGGAGGACTTCTTAGATCTAAC
>JAJIBD010028317.1:0-51806 GCA_021461705.1 Cryptotis parvus
CAACTTAATTCACATGGAATATTGATCTAAAATTTTGTTTTCTTTCAATGTTTTTGATTTTGCCGCTAAGTAACTGACCTCATAGAACAGGCTAGAAAGTATTCTTTTTTCCTTCCTCTATTCTTTCTATTCTTCCTCCTCTTCCTTCCCTTGCCCCCATCTTCCTCCTCCCACCCCCTTCTCTTTTTTCTCTTCCTTTTCCTTTATCTATTTGTGAGAGGAATTTGAAAAGGATTGCTCTTTATTCTTTAAATGTTTGGGAGAATTACTGGTAAAAGTCATCTGATCTTAGTTTCTGTGGAAAGACTTAAAGTTAGTGATTCAATGTCTTTATCTGTAGGTTTGTTGAGATTTTCTATTTGCTCTTGAGTCCATTTTTGTAGTTTCTATGTTTGTCTTCTTCACCTGGGTCACCTAATTGGTTGACAAATGGCTGAATACTGTTATCTTATAATTGCTTATTATTTCTTTGTCTAGCTAAAGGCTTGTTAACAAATTTTCCCCCCAAATAATCAACTTTTTTTTTTGCTGTTGTTAGTCAGATGTGGTTAGAGCTTACTCCTAGCTCTGGATTCAGGGATCACTCCTGAGGAGTTTGGGGGACCATGGGGGTACCAGGAGTTGAGCCTTGATTAGCTCTGTGTAAAAAAATTGCCTTAATTGCTGTACTGTCTTTTTAGCTTCTCAAAAATTAAGTTTTGGTTTGATCAGTATATATAATATGTATAATTTATATATATGATATATTATATATATCATATATTATATATGTATATATATATATTAGTCTCTGCCTTTCCAAACTTATTTTATTCCTTATGCTAGCATTGGTCTTAATTTGGTTTCTTTAAAAATATAAAATTACATCATTATCTGAGGTCATCTTTTAGAAAAATGCAGGCATTTAAAAGTATGAATTTCCCCCTTAAAATTGTGTGCCTTCTTTTGGGTATGTTGTGCTTTATTTGTTCTTTTTTATTTCATGTTTGTAGCTAAAGAAGTTCTCTATTTAAGAGGCTATTTGTTCAATAGCCACAAACTTGTGAATTTTTTGTTTTCTTTCTGTTTTGACTTCTAGTTTAATTTCATTGTAGTTGAAGAATATACTTTGTATGGTTTAAGACTGAAATTTTACTGGGCACTTGTTTTTCAGCCCAACATATGTATTATCTTGGAGACTGTTCCATGTGCTGTAAAGAATAATGTATGACCTGCTATGTTGGGAAGAATGTTATGTGTGTATGTCTTTTAATCTAGCTCATATACTGTCCTTTATTTCCTTATTATTCTTCTATCTGGTTGTCCTGGCTACTGTTAAAACTGAGATATGAAATCTACAATAATTCTTTTAGAACTACTTCTTCAACTCAATATTTGCTTCATATTATTGGGAGAAACTAATAATTGTATCTTTCTTAGAGGATTGTGAAAGATCATTTGATTATACAAAATTTCAACTTTGTCAGTGACTCTCTGACTTCAACCACAGTCAAGTGCAATGCTAGTTAATTTATAATAGACTCCACTCTTTCCTTCCACAAAGACTTGAGATGTATTAAAATGATCTTTATTGGTGGAGGGAAATGTGCACTGGTGGAGGGATGGGTGCTGGAACACGGTATGACTGAACCCAAATATGAACACTTTGTATATCTCAAAGGTGGTATAATAAAAAAATTAAAAATGGTCTTTATTTAAAATCTGATGTCGATTTGATATAGTTATAATAACAATCGTAGAATACAGCCATTTGTTCTTTTCTCATTATATGACTAAAATATTATAATATTATTAGTAATAATTCTTAATATTAGTAATCTTATAGAATTATCAGTAATAACTCTAAAATATTATAGTAATGGGATTATATATCTTTATTTACCTGAAGACATGGCAGAAAGAGAAATAAAATGTGTTAATTTTAGCTTAGGCGCTGTGGTTTACAATACTGTTTACACAAATTTACAATATTTAAATTTACAGCACATTGTAAACAGTATTGTGATCCAATACGTTGGTAGGATTTCAGGCACAACACATTCTAGCCCAGCACTCCACCAGTGTCCACTTCCGTCCACCATTATCTTAGTGTTTCCCGCAATCTTAATTTCCCCAATCACTGTTTTGTGGTAAACTGCCTAAGGCAGACCAGTTCTCAGAACCTATTGCTTTTTAGGAATTCTATTCCTCAGTATGTTTCTTTTCATCCCACATACGAGAGATCACAGAGATCATTCTCCTGCTTGCCTTGCATGCAGTCAACTTGGGCTTGATCCCCCAGCACCCCAGAGAGCACCCCAGCACCCCAGCACCCCAGGAGCAATTCCTGAACACAGACTCAGGAGCAAGCCCTGAGTATTGCTGGGTGGCCCCCAAAACAAAAACCAAACCAAACCTCATACTTTGGCTCTTATATGACTACAACCTCCACGGACAGTTTGTGTCTATCAGAATTGTCACCACGAAGCTGGAGTGATAGTACAGTGGGTAGGGCATTTGCCTCGCATGTGGTCAACCTGCATTCGATCCTGGCATCCATATTGAGTGTGATCCAAAAAGTCAAAAAAATTTAATAGAATGGTCACCATCACTACTAATGATGGTTGTGTCCACTCTTCTTCTGTAGCTGCTTCCACACATATCCCCCTTAAGTCCACCCAGGAAATTACAGAACAGGAAATCTGGATTCACAGGAATCTAAGCTGGAGCTGACCTATAGCACACTGCTACTCTCAGGCAATCACACCTGATACATACAATGTGGTAACCAGAACAATTCTATAGTGAAGGCTTTCTTTTTCTGAAATCTAAAGAACCCACCAAGAAAATAGCTGAGAGGGGGTTCTTTGTATATCTTATGCAAATGTCCCTAGCTACCCCTTAGTGTGCTAATAGAGTCCCGTTTCCATGCTTAGTTCACACACAGTGCTTTACAGATGTATGCTCACGGGTGAAATGCTGGGGATGAGGCAGGTGCGTGCTCATACAGCGTGCAGCGGAGTCTTAGTGCGAGCCAGGAGAAGCAGCCATTACATTTTATTCGACAGTTTGCTTTACTTTTATTTATTTATTTATTTTTTTGCTTTTTGGGCCACACCCAGCAATGCTCAGGGGTTACTCCTGGCTCTGCACTCAGGAGTTACTCTTGGCAGTGCTCGGGGACCATATGGGATGTCGGGGATCGAACCTGGGCCAGCATGGGCCGCCGCAAGGCAAACGCCCTACCTGCTGGGCTATCGCTCCGGACCCTGCTTTACTTTTATTTGACAGTTTATTTGACAGTTTATAAAGAGAAAGCTTCTTGTGTGTGTGTGTGTGTGTGTGTGTGTGTGTGTGTGTGTGTTCGGGGGAGGGCACACACAGCTGTGCTCAGCACTTGTTCCTTGCTCTGCATGCACTCAGAGATCACTCCAGGTAGGCTTTGGGGATTGTATGGAATGTTGGGGATTAAAGCTGGTCAGCCCCACAAGGTCAGCACTTTACCATCCATGCTATCTCTCTTGTCCCTAAAGCTTTCTGTCTGAAAACATAGGGCCCTGGCCAGAGAGAGAACACAGCCATTAAGATGTTTGCCTTGCAAGCAGCTGACTCAGGCCGCATCTGAGCTAGGTTCAATTTCTGGCACTTCATATGGTCCTCTGAGCAACATCCCAAGTCATTCCTGAGCACAGAACCAGTCGTAAGACCTGCACACTGCCAGGTGTGACTGAAAAGACCCAAAATAATAATAGGAGTCATGACTAAATCAATACCTCATGATTCTATGCTAGCACATGGGCTGCATAGTTTGACAGTGCTCAGGAAGGGCAGGATAAAAAGTTTGGGTTCTTACTCGGGGCCTGAAATATGCTAAGCATGTGCTAAACATAAGCTATCTAGGTAACCCCAAGGCTTCCACTTAGTTACAGTGCCTAAAATCTTTTGACTGTATGAACTATTAATCAAAAACTTCAGGTCGAGGGTCACAAAGGATTTAGGCAGGGAAAATTAATGGGATAACTAGAATCCTAATGAATAATCACTGTGAATCACGACATACTGCACTGCAGATTGTTGCAGGACTCCTCTAAGAGCCTCTGCATCTGCTCTAGATTGCCTCCTGCAAATCACTTCGTAGATAAGGGGGGTAGTTTATCTGACCATGTATTCTGCACTAGCTGGTATAAATATTCTCTCATGCTACCACAATCATCGAGGGACTAGCTAGATCTTACCAGCATATTTGCCTGGCCACGTTGGATCTCTAAGTAATTAGACCAGAGAGAAATGCTGTTTGCCTCCAAGCAAGCAAGCATGGCTCCCTGATAACTCAAAGGCAACTAAAATACAAAACTACCATGAAGTAGATGAGACTCTTGTGAAGGCTTGGAGAAATATTTAACTGGCATTAGTATTAGTCTTTGGTACAGAGACATGCCATCTCAGAAACCCCTCTCTACCCTATAAAGGCAATTCCAGGCAGATCTTGGCTCAAAACATTATGTGAGGTGCTAGGAGAAATTACCTGAGGGTATTTGACCCTTCCTGCTTCCCATAATAGTGGGAGGTCTGAGTTGTAGGGGTATAAAACCAGCCTGCTTCCTCTCCTTTGGCACTCTTGAGCACCACCATGAGGGATCCCTGAGTAGAGACTGGAATAAGCCCTTAGCTTAGTGTGACCCAGAAAATCAAAAGAAAAATATCTATTTTCCCCATTTTGAATCTTTTTCAGATTGGTAAGTTATTTAAGTTTCGCATTTTATGTTCCAGGGGATGGCAATAAAGAGATGATGCTAGAACATAGAGTTTGGCCCTATATGGTTCAGTGACTATAATCCTAAATCAAGAGATAGAGACCCTGGAATTTGATGCTTATTAGTAGTCACTGAGTTACCATGTAGGCCCTGAGACTGCTGACATACAGATCCCTCTTGGAGAAAGTTGAGATGATTTAAATAATACCCACTCAAGTTGGAAAGTTGTCAGGATTAAGCAAGGTGGTGTATACTGCAGCTAGAACATAGAAAATAATCCTATTATTTGTAGGAGAACTTTCCAGTGTGGCAAATCACACCTCAGGAACCTTGGAGAAGCAGTTCCCTGGAGTAGAAGTGACAACAGAAATTCAGTATTTGTTTTTTTTCTTTCTGTCATGCTCGTGGTTTACTCCTGGCTCTGTGCTTAGGGATCACTTCTACTAGTGCTCAAAGGACCATATAGGATGTTAGATGTGTAAGGTAAGTATCTTACTTGCTGTACAATCTCTCAGACACCCTTAGAGCTAAATTTCTTACTGGGCATGGAACCTTTGGGATATGTAGCCAAGCTTCCTGAAAATTCTAAATTGAATGAGAAAGAAATTTTGGTAATAAAAGGAGAATGTTTGACCATCCTATGTCTTTATTCTCCCTCTTACACATGTACAACTGTTTGATGAATCCTGCAGAGAAACCAAAGGAATGTAGTCTTCATTCTTGAAAGCAAGTGGGTACAATTTATACCAAGTGTTCAGCCAATCCTGTTAGCTGATAACAAAAATACTTATTTTTAAAAGGAAAAGAATATTTCCCTTTATTAAAGAATTTATATATCCAATTATCCTGAACTGTAACCATATATATCTACATATGCAATAGTTTGATTTTATAATATGCAGTTGGCTTTAAGAGTAAAACGATTAACTGGGAACATAGGGGAAAATCTAAATGACCAACAGTTCTAAACTGATTATAATTTGCCAGAAATAACTCACAAATCTGTTAATCACTCTTACCTCTGAGGAGTTTAAGATGCGGCGTAACTCTTTCCTGAGATCAATAAACGATCGTGAAAGATGGCCATGGACCATGGCTCCTCAAAGAAACTAGTGAGAAAAAGAAAATTTAGTTAGCTGGAAGCCCTCTCATTACCCCTAATAAAGTATTTACCTGCTTTTTTGCCTTTATAAATTATAGTTCTGGCCCTGTTGCAATCGTTTACTCAGAAAATGCCTCATGAAACAGCCTGACCAATCAATTTTTTAAATGGATGTTCCTGATGTAAAGCCAGGTTCCATAATTACATTTAAAGTGGTTTAATTCAGAGCTGGGGCAAGACCCAGTGAAGAATCCTGATTTTATCAGAATTTAAAAGCCTGAAGACTTATAAAGAACGGTGTCTCCTTTATCTGTCCTCGTTTGAGAAAAACAGATTGCAGAATTAACTGAACTGCTGCATAAACAAATTAAATTCGGGTGGACAGTCACACAAATGCTGCTCATCATTAAGGCTTCTGGGTTAATAAAGACCAGAAAAACAGACTACCTGGTGTTCAACACGGTCTTCGACAATTGCTCTGATGCTTAATGAAATCTCTCTGAGAAGAGTAGGTCATGTGTTTACTTTGTATTTTCTACTTTTTTCGATGAAAACTGTTTGAATGAATGTTTTTTTAATATGGAGACAAATATGGTCACCCTTGATTTACAGATGCTGCTAAAAGTTTAAGGCAGTCTTAAAACAAAGAACATTGATTGGAGCAGAACATTGATGAATGTTTCTGGGGTGAGACACATGATCGTGAACGTATTCCAACTCCAGAAGACTTTCTCTGTCTCCAAACTGCCATGCTGAGACTTCTAGGTGGAAAGGAAACATCTTCATTTCCTGTAAATGACTTGGAAAGAACAACCCCTCTTTGCTCTTTATCAGTGATTAGGAAAGAAACAGGAAGCCTCTCTTCTAACAGTTACACATATACCACATTATAGTTTTCTGTCTGAAGACTCCTGGCAGCCAATTCTAAATTTCAAATAAATGATCAGCTTAGCTTAATTCCTTAAAATGTTCCCATTTTCTCCTCTTGGTGTAACGCACCAAGGCACTTCGCCTTGGTTGTGGCCCCAAATATACTCTTGGACAAATATTTCATGATCAACTTATTTCTAAGTTAATATCAAATGTGTTATCTAATCTCATTGGATGGATATAGGCCTGTTGTCTATTCATGGATGTCCTGTGTGCACCATGCCTCATGTGATGAGCCATGTGTGATAAACACCTTTGGTTTTCTGAAATGTTGTTTATTCTGAGGGTAAGAGGCAACGAGACTAGAGATCATTCTGGCAATATCCATCGGTTCCTCTCTCCTAGCCCCTTGACTAGAATATGATCTAATATGATATAATTTCATGGTGCACTTTTTCATTCAAAGTATTCACCCACTAATAGTAACTCTATACTTCTCATGCCTTTCTGGGTATTTGGGTAATAGTAGGGACTCAACAGACAAACACTTCTGCCACTATGGATGGAACTTATATGTAAATGATCAGAACAACATAATTCAGAACAGGAACTGCTTAAGAGAAAGCAAAAGTCAGGCAAAGATGGTGTCATGGGACAAAACTCTGACACTGACAGCAGTGAATACTTGAGGGGAGGGAGCCATTGCACCATGTGGAGATGTGGGGAAAGAGCCTTCCAGAGCGTGAGAACAGCAGGATCAAAGTCCCTGTGCCTCAGGGAAGAGCTGCCATCCAGCTCTCCCCTAGCTCAGCTGACCATGAGGCGCCCAGGAGGGAAGATGGGTTTTAGTCCTGGCCCATCACCTCAGTAGAGCCTCCGAAGGAGCCAGAGGAAACTCACTCACCATAATCACTGCCATTTTCAAGGTCTGGACTCCATAGTTCATCAGAGCTCCACCCAAGAGAGAGGCTGATCTCAAGCCCGGCTCACCAGAGCCCCACACAACGGAACAGCTGAGTTCAAGCCCAGGTAGGCAGTTCTTGGAGGTGAAAATCAATGGGCATGCATGGAGATGGAACTTGGACACCCCTTCCCCTCTCTGACCCATCGCCTGGTAGACCCACCCACAAACTGCCTCAGGGCTATCGGCCATCATGCAGAGACTCAGACAAAGGGAGGAGAGCTGCCATCCAGCTCTCCCAGAGTCATGCAGCTATAAGCGCGCACATCAAACTAATGGAACCAACCACGTTCTAGAAACTCAGAAAGTAAATTCAAGAACAGAATTTGGCCAGATCTCCCATAACCAAGAATAGGGAAGAAAATGGATTCATCAATAACATTGTCATGTATGTGCTTTAACAGTCAATACAATCAGTGCCAGGCTGATGGAGGCATGGGGATTGGGGTGGGTGGGAAATGAGGGTCTCTAGTGGTGGGAACCCCCTGGTGGGGGAGTGGTGTTGAAGTATGAAACTTTCTATCAGCAGTATTACCTTTATACTTTGTAAATCATGGTATTTCAATAAAAAGGGGGAAATAAATAAATAGATAAATAAATATGGAAAGGCTAAAAAAAGTCCCTGTGCCTGAGCCCAGGTAAAAAATGTGCCCTATCTATTCAGGGGGGCAGAATGGACAAGGCTAAGAGATGAATGGAAGGAGATGCTGCGGGAGGCGGTGGGCATCAAGGAGGCAGGAAGCAGGAGGACATCACATCGGTGTGCAATTCTCCTTAGCAATCCAGGTTCGCACTTGCACACGTTGGCGGCCTCCCAATATTGGCTGAATGAACAGTAAAAGAAACATTGTGCTGTGTGTGTACTTTCTCCATGAATTGGTCCTGGCTGGTTGTTCAGTTGTATTCACTGAACAAAGTTCTGTTCAATAGATAAGTGAAGAGGATTGCAAACTTCTCCAAGATACCTTCTGAAAGAAAGAGCTAGACTGGGGGCCTTGGCAATGCCATACTTGGGAAGTCAGGGTTTAAGAGGCAGCACAAATGGTGAAGGAGTTCAGAAGGCCCCGCCAAAGCACTGTTAACCTCTGGGGTTACTCAAGGCCCACAGGTCTGAATGAACAAGGTCACGTTAATGGAAATATTGACTTGGGGTTTGGACTACAGCTTGATAAATCCTTGAGCAAAGACATCAGTGAGAGTCTGAGTGCCCCAAGTAAAATCATCTCTGAAGTATTCGATATACTTGGGCCATATCTTCAAGAATAGCAGATGCTGGAACACAGCTCTGACAGGATGGCCCCCGCTATTGAAATCCAATCTGCACCCAGAAAAGATCCAGGGTATGACAGAGTCATAAATCATGAAGCATATCAGCATTGCTAGCCTAGAGATCAATAGGTCTTTCTGTGGCCAATGTCCCCTCAGCTGCAGACATCTCTGCATTTTTACTTCTCTGGCTCCATTAGCAGCTTCCAATCTCGTAGTTTCAGGGGCTACAGTATCTTCGTCTGGAAGTGTAACGTCCTTCTCTTGCTTTTCTCTCTCCAGTGCTAGTGTATCCCAACAGCGGGTGCTGTTCTGGGGTCATTCCCACCCGGCACTCTTCAGGGGAAGCCTCTAGTCCTCCAGTCTGCACTGCTGTCCATCATTGGCTCTGCTCACCCTAACCCCATCCAACCCCCCCAACACCCACTGCCAAATGCAGATGGTTGAGAAAGCAAGGGATCCTTCGTTCTCTGTTCTCTGACAATATAGCTGCTAAGATTGACTATGCATGCCTGGGAGGAGCCTAGAGGTCAGTGAGGAGTCTATGTCTTTGCAAAACCTTCCCTTTTGTTGGCTTGAAATTCTCATATCAATAGGTCGCAGAAATGGCATTTGGATATTTGTTGACTCCTGTCCTCATCGTTGTGTGCTGAATGGTTTCCAGTGAGAAAGGAAATTTTTATTGGAGGGTGGGGGTGGGGAGGTTCTTGCCCAAAAAGGTGACAACCTCCATAGCAAACTGTTTGCAACTAATAGTCCCGGAATTAATGTGTTTTCAGTCAATTCTCTTTAAGGAAGAGAACGTTTATAGAGTCTTAGTTGGATTTTTCTTTCTTTTGAAGATAGAACTCTTGGCAGCTGCTGAAACACTGTGGTAATGAGAAAGATTCCTTTGCGAGGAAACTAACAAGCTGACTTCTGAGGACTTGCCAATTTTAGTTGCAACCACTTTCATAGGGAAATGACAACACCCCATACTAGGGAGAGCTGGTTCATCACCAAGAGGACTGTGGAAGCTCACAGTGCGGCATGAGAAGAGCTTCTGTGCCTATGTTTGCAACATCAGATTGCTCAGACTACCTCACTGTCAAGCTGTGCACAAAGCATGCCCTCAGCCGGGGTAAAACAGGAATGTCAGACACTGCTCATACCTGAAACAGGGTAGTCTCCGATTCCTGTTGTATTCTGACTAGAACACCTTCTAGATAAACTGGGTTTCGCAAGGAAATAAGTAGCAAATAAGCTGTAGTTTTCAAGATGCCCTTGGTCACTGTTTATAGGATTTAGTCATGATCATGAGGTGGCATCTCCAAAGTTAGGTGAAGGAATAGTATTTTTGTTTTGTTTTGTTTTGGGACCACACCTGGCAGTGGTCAGGGATTACTCCCGAGTCTGTGCTCAGGGATAATTCTTGGCAGACTCAAAAGAGAACCACCTGGGGTGCCAATGATCTACTCTGGGTCAGCGCCATACAAGGCAAATGCCCTAGTTGTTATATCATTCCCCAGTAATGGTTAGTTTTGTAGAACAAGGTTTAGATAGGATATATTTTAATAGCGTGAAAAAAGTAAAATTTCCTCTGTACACACAAATAATAGCTACCCCAAATCTACCCCGTGAAAACTGTGCTTTCCAAATTTCCCCTAGATATTGCAGAACCTTCTTATTCTGAGGTGATCTGTAAACAGCTTCTGATAATCTTGGAGCCATCACTGTAAAGATTGTGTTCCTTTCCTCTGTGTTATACTCCCACTGTGGTCCCCAGTTAGTCACTGCTCAATTCCAAGGATCCCTGCTGGTGCGACGTTCACTCCACAATCCCCAATATCTTGTTTACTTCAGGGAAAATTCTCTTCTAATCAACAGATTTTATTTCTAGAAAAGTCTAGTTGTACAGGATTATCAGGAACGCACAGAGAATTCCCCTATTAACCAGATTATCAGGAACGCACAGAGAACTCCCCTATTCATCTCTCTACTTAAAGACCTTGCATGAGTGATGCATATTGGTTACAAGTGATCGGTATCAACATAGTGTTATTAGCTAAAGAACAGTTTAGACTAAGCATCTGTTTGAATTGTTCAGTTTATGGGTTTGACAAATGCATGTCACAAATACACCATTATAGTATACGGAAGAGATTCATTACCCTAAAAATCCCTTTACTCCAGATTACAGGGAGTGCCTTTCCCGCCTCCCCAGAAGATGACAGTTAAGGAAAACTGATTATAATGAAATGGGGTAGTCTCAATTTTATAAGAGATTTTCAAACTCAATTTTCCACTATTCCACCCAAAAAGAGAATCGTATTCATCCAACACGAAATACTCTGCTTCCCGGCTTACGAGCTTACACAGGCTGTGTGGGCCGGGCTTTGGGTTGCTGAGGTTCTGGATTCTCTTTTCTGCTTCTTGCTGTATTGGTCATTGCGATGTTCTGGTCACACAACTGACTGTGTTGTGACGGGGGGTCACACTTGTAGCCCTGGAGACTGTACTTAGCAGTGCTTGGCACACAGCTCCTGCTGCCGGGCACTGCTGGGCATCACACTCGCAGGGGTTCTGACCCTCTGAAGTCATGTACCTGCTTCGCCCTGTGATGACAGGCATGTGCCCTCCAACTGTGCCATCTCCCCTGCACTGAGTTTCTCGGTTCATAAATTTGGGGTAGAAAAGCCCATCTCTGGTGGGCAAAGGCACCCCTATTGCCTGCATCTACCAGCAAATTCCTAAGAATGTCATTCAATATTAGGTCAATTTAATTGCATTTAGGAAAAAACAATGCAATACTAGCACTGTTTTTTTTTTAATACTGGATAGGAAAAAGCCCTTCATCAGCCTTCACGGCAAGAGGCCTCCACGTGAGCTTTTCTACCCTGATCTCATGTCTGGGAACTGAAGCTCAGCAAAGCCCAGCCAGCCCCTTTCTAGACGCGAAGGGCAGTGGGCTTAGGGAGCTCTGGTGTGGGGAAGCAAACGGAGGCGTGAGCCAGGGCACACTCAGAGTCTGTTAGCTCAGACAGCACCTTGCCAGACCTTCACCCTCTCCATCTGCTACTTCCTTTACTGCCTTTTGCCCGACTCCCTCCTGCCCATCACTGGCCTTCCCTGACAAACACGCTGTAGTGTCTGCAGCCCAGAGACTGCATTTCCCCTACCCTTCCCCAGGTTGCACTGTCTCCAATGCCCAGCAACACTTAATCGCCCTGCCCTGAAATGAACTCTGGCCCGACTGCAGGGTTTCCACCAAGTGGGGCGCTCCTGACTTGCAGGGGGTGCTCCTGGGGCTTGTCTCATTCTCTTCCAGACTGAGTTCCTCGGGCTCCCACACGAGCCGAAACTGGTGTCTGGGAGACAGAAGGAACAGATGGAGCCTCAGCTCTCAGAGAGACTTGGAGCTGGAGGCAGGGGTCAGGCGGAGCTGCTCTCTCCTCTAGGAAGAGCTTTGGCACCCGCCGCTGTGAGTCCTTGGCCTTCCTCCTGTCATTTGGAAAACAGAGCTAGCCTTCATCATTAAAAGTGGGAGACTTCTAACTGCATACAATTCAGTTTGCAGTTGATCATAATGTTGAGTCAAGTGAAGATGATGCTCTTTTGATACAAAGATATTAGAACATATTTTTGCCTTACAATGTTCAGATCTGGTCCTTTACGGCAATAGGATGACTATAAGCTCTTTTTCCTTTTCCAGAGAAAATAGGTGAGTTCCCGGAATCCTTGTCAAGGTCAGCCGGTGCAATGAATGCTGGGTATCAGTGGCAAACTGAAAAAGTTAATCCCCATGAGTTTCATGCATTTGAAAAATACTGACTTCCTTTCCTAATCATATTCAAAAAGAGAAGACAAACATGAATATATAACTAACATATGTGTGTGAGTGTGTATGTCTGTCACCAAGAAATCTTCAAGGGAGGAGGTCAGATGAGAACATGAGACAAGAGTGGGGAGATGGGTCAAAGGGCTAGTGTGGAGCTGATCTGCATGTGCCAACCAGGTTCAATGCCCGGCATCCCACATGGTTCCCTGAGTACTTGACGTAATTCCTGAGTGCAGAGCCAGGACTAACCCTTGAGCATTGCTGCGAGTGGCTCAAAATCAACCACACAAACAAAAATCAAAGAAAATGGTTTTTAGAGAGACTCTAGGGCCCAAAGAGAAGACATTATTTTAGAGAGACCCCAGGGCAGAAGACATTACTGTGTCTACCAATGACAGATTCAATTTATTTGGAAGGATTTAAATTCCCCATCATTTTTGCAAATACTACACTTTTCTCAGAAGCCCTGGGAAATGTTGACTTGTGGAACTGAATTAACCATTTCTAGTCAATATGGTCCAATCATTAAGCAATTGATCAGATGTCTCCATCTGCTTATTTTTAAAGCAGTTTTATTGATAAACTGAGGGGGATATGAGAAACTTAACCACTGGCCACATGAAGACTGAGAAAAGAAAATAGACCAACAAGACACCATGGAAAAATAGCATTTATGGTCTCAGCAAAAGAACAAGAAGTGTGAGGGAAAAGAAAAGTGAGTGATCTTTCAAGGCTGGAGTGTCAACTCCAAACCCAAGGCCCTTCTTGGGGAAAAAAAGGAAAGGAGAGCTGTAGAGGAATAACTGGAACCCAAAGGTTCAATGAAAATCACCAAACTAATTAGCAAAAGGGAGGCGGGAAGTGGGAAGGAAGCACCCCTAGGCCTTGCTTTTAGACACGTGCAGACGCCCCCCAGCTTCCGCTAGCGCCAGTGCTGTGCTTTGCTTGAGCAGGACACACATCTAAGAGTTGCCCTTCCGGGGGAGAGCTGCGGCTTGCCTACGAGATGATGCCATGCTTCTGTCTGCTCAGATGGCATCGGGGCTTGATGACAGACCAACAATTCTCTTCCAACAATGCGGACTCGAAATTATGCTGCATCTGACTCTGCGCTTGCAGTGGACTGGAAGGCCTTGTCTCTGTGGTCTGCATTTGCCATACAGAAGGCAGGAGGGAGGGCCAGGTTGACCTATGCATGTGCTTGCTTTGGCATGAACAGTGTCAGCAAATGAGCCCTTCTGCCGTATGTGGTTGCAGTCGGCCTCAGTGGTATTCCAACCACCTGACATTGCTTGCCTATGTGGGTCACAGGGGGCATTTAGGGATACTAGGGTGAGGGGCCTGGGTGATATGGGATCAGGTAAACACATGTGGTTTGGGGGAGGTACACTGCTCCATATTATACCTTTCCACCGGTGTGTGTGTGTGTGCGTGCTAAGAACACATACGCTGATACTCTTTTTTTTTTTTTTGTAATAGGACTACTTTTATTTTTTATTTATTTTTATTTATTTTTAATTTTTTTATTATACCACCGTGAAACACACAATTACAAAGGTGTTCATAATTGGTTCTTGGTAATACAGTATTCCAGCACCCATCCCTCCACCAGTGCCCCATTTCCACCACCAATGTACCCCCCTCCCCTCCCATCCCCCACCCGCCTTAATAGCAGGTACCCCAGTTTCCTCTCTTTCTCTCTCTATCTCTCTCTCTGTCTCTGCATCTCTCTCCCTCTTATTTTACACATTATGGCTAGCCCTGCAGATATTTAAAGTTTTTTTTTTTTTTTTTTTTTTTTTTAGCTTTTTGGGTCACACCCAGCGATGCTCAGGGGTTACTCCTGGCTTTGCACTCAGGAATTACTCCTGGCGGTGCTCAGGGGACCATATGGGATGCCGGGGATAGAACCCGGGCCGGCATGGGCCAGCCGCGTGCAAGGCAAATGCCCTACCCGCTGGGCTATAGCTCCGGCCCCATAAAGTTTATCACTTAAGTCTCTTTGTGTATATTCAGTGGTGAGTTTTAATCTGCCATTACCATTTCCCATATTTATTAAAACACTGGTATCTATATCCTATTAATGAATGCAGTCATTCTATATCTGTCCTTTTCCTTCTGACTAATTTCATTCAGCATGATAGACTCCATGTCCATCCATTTGCAGGTAAATTTCATAATTTCATCCTTTCTGACAGCCGCATAGTATTCCATAGTGTAGATGAACCACAGTTTCTTTAGCCAGTCCTCTGTTCTCGGGCATTTAGGTTGTTTCCAGATTCTAGCTATAGTGAATAGCGCAGAGATGAATAAAGAAGTACAGATAGTGTTTCTGCTATGTGTTTTTCGGTCTCTAGGGTATATTCCCAGGAGTGCTATTGCTGGATCAAATGGGAGCTCAATATCTAGCTTTCGGAGGAATGCCCATATTGTTTTCCAAAAGGGCTGGACCAGTCGGCACTCCCACCAGCAGTGGATGAGAGTCCCTTTTTCCCCACACGCTGATACTCTTTATGGGGTGTGCACGTCTCTGTGCTGTGAGGTGATATCTCATTGTCGTTTTTATTTGTTTGGGTATGGGGCCACACCCAGTGGTGTTCAGGGGGTAACTCCTGGCTTTGCACTCAGAGATCACTCGTGGCTTGGAGGACCATAGGGATGCTGTGGACACAGCTCAGGTCAGTGGTGCAAGGCAAACAGCTGACCTTCTGTGCTATTGCTCTGGCTCCTCACTGTCATTGTGATCTGCATTTCCCTGATGCTGAGTGATCCAAAGCATTTTGTCATATGTCTTTCTCCTTTGAGGAAGTTTATCTGCTCTGCCCATTTTTTGATGGGGTTGGATTGTTTTTCTTGTAATGTTCTATCAGTCCTTTATATGTCTTGGTAGTGACCGTGGCGGAAGAGAAGGTACTGACGGGAAACCGTGATAGGCATGATTCCCTATCAGCAACAGTACTGCAAACCATAGTGCTTGAAACGGGGTTAGAAGAAGGAAAAAGTGCCTGCAACAGAAGCAGGCTGAGGGTGGGGGAGGAAAACTGGGGACACTGGTGAAGGGATGTGGACACTGGTGAAAGGATTGGTGCTGGGACATTGTACGCCTGGAGCTCAATCGTAAATAACCTTGTAACTTGATAATTCAGCTAAAGATGGAAAAGAACACACTTGTGTTGTCCCGCTTTCCTCCCTTCCATTCATCCAAACGGGTCCTCTGAGGTCTTTCAAAACCCCTCTTTGTTTCAAGTATTTGCCCCCTATGTTTCTCTCTGTTATCTTCTGCCTCAATCTCCCTGCCTCCCCAGGCATCCAACACATTTTATTTCTTTCCTTGTTATGTTTCCATGAGGACTTTCCTCTTTCCTTTGTCGTAGATTTCTTCCAGAGCTTCTGATTTCAAGGTAGCAATGAGCTAGGGGATCATTCTTTGCCATAAATCAATTATAGCTTCTATGTGCCAGAACTTATCTAGGCCCCGAGAGCATCACAACACTTTCTGATATTGTCCCATTCCAAACGTGCTCAGATGAGGATGGGAATGTCAGAGAAAGTTATGGAAACACAGCACAGAGGGGCTGCAGGAAGGGATGCCTGGGAGGGTCGTACAGGGCTCAGCAACTGAACTGCAAGCTAGCTGACGTTTATTGCTCTTTCCAGATTCTGCCTCTCTTATAGTAGTTACTTGCCAAACTTCGGTAACTTGGTAACTTCTAACCCCGTTTCAAGGTTGGTTTTCGCTTTATGAATCTTATGGATCATTTTTTAATTTTTATCTTAATCTGTCTTTTTAAACAGCCTGAAGTGGGCTAGAGAGATAGTACAGTGGGTAGGGCACTTGCTTTTTATGCTGCCAGTTCAGGTTTGATTCCTAGCATCCCATAAATTTCCCTGAGCTCTGCTAGGAGTGAAGTACAGAACCAGGAGTGTGCCTGGAGTACAGATGAATGAGATCCCAAAACCAATATAATAAAAATAAGCAGAAAACATTGAAATAACCACTTATCTCTCTTGTCTTAAAGAACAGTATCTAATAATATCTGTATAATTACCAATTTATTGCACTTATATATCTTCTCCTAACTTTTCTGAAGTTATTTTATAATTAATAAGTAAGGTGTGTGGCTCGAGTATCTCCTGGGATGCTTACAACACTCAGGACTCTAATGACTCAATGTTGGATTCTCTAATGACTTGATGGTAGAGATGGGTGTTCATTTGGGACATGCTCACAGACACTCTGCTAAATAGTCTCTGTGCTCCATTTCACATCATCATAATTCCAGGTCTCTAAAGAGGCCTTGCCGGCCCATTTTAAAGATGAAGAAATAGACTTAGGGAGATTAAATATTTTGTCTAAATTCTTAGATCTGGATCTAGCCATAATTCTGCATTCCTTGAAGGGTTATGAGTAACAGCTCAACCAAATCTCAGTTTTTTGCTATTTATTCCCAAGTTTTCCTAGAAATGTTCTGAACCACTTTTGGATTTTGTTTTGTTTTTTACTATCACTTGCATCATATAAAGTTAGGTTTGATTTTGAAGCTAGAAAATGTCAGAATAAAGGTGACTTGAAATATGTGGAAATACATTTTTACATATAAAGAAGGTCTAGTTGGGATTTCAGGATTAGCATGGCAGTTTTATAGACATGAGATTACAGAACTCATTCCCTTGGCCTCGGAATACAGAACGGCTGCTGTACTCAAACCATCACATGCATGTGCTTAGATGAACAAGGAGAAAAGAGGAACCTTGTTCTCTCAGGGGAGAATTTCTCGAAGTCTCTCGTAGCACTTCTTTTTAGTTTATATCTTACTGACTAAAGGTTACTTGGAGGCAGGGGGACACTAGAAAGTATTACTTTATTTCAGGAAAAATGTAGTATTTTATAAGTCAGAATTCTGTTTCTAATGAAGAGAAAACAAGTCATTAAATTTGCTTTTATGTGCAACAGGCATATCTACTTTTAACAAAAACTGTGTTGAAGTTTATAAAAACCGGAATGGGAAGAATATATTGATGTTTTCAGAATTGGGATATTACCTATCACTCTACATTCAAACCTGTCTCGAAGTAAACATTTTGAGAAGTATATGTGCCAAGAAGAAAGTGAAAAGAAAGCTAGCTGAGAACTAGAATATTATTTATTACTTGACATTCAAACCTATTCCTGAAGCAAACATTTTGGAAAAATACAGTTGCAAAACTAGTTTCTGTCTGACAGTCGTGTCCTAGCGCACAGAGGAGCCTGGTGTCCGAAGAATCTCTGTGTCCCAGCTGGTCTCAGTTGGCTGCCGTGCCAGGGAGGCCAGGCAGGGTACAGCTGGACTACATTCTTGTCATTTTCTTCTGCCCATGAGAGAAAGTGAATCTGTGCCTTCCAATACCATTCTCAAATATAAGAAAAGGGTAAAAAGAATAAGCATTTCCATTTGGCTGTGGGCTTTCTGGGTAATGAAATGCCTTGTTTCTGGGTAACTGCTCAGGGCTGCGGGGTTACAGCAGCAGCCACAGCCCCGTGATGTCTATGCCCACCACCAGAGTCGGTGTTGGGTGGCCTAGAGCCGTCTCAAAGCTCTAAGGATCTTCCCTTTATTCCATCTCTGGTATTTCTTGGCACATTGCTGGTTTATTAGGGGCTGCATTAATTGAATCTCTACAATAAATCGAGGGCCTTGGAAGAGGTCCAGCTATTTACATTGATTTGTTCTACGAATTCAGGACTTAAGAGTATGAGGCCAGGTTAACATTTAATTTCTGCAGAAAAAAGAAAGCTCTTAGTGTTTCACTTCCCTTCCCACGTGCCGCTCATCTTATTCTGCCTCTCTCTTCATAGAAAGCACAACCATTTTCCTTTCATTAGGCTGCAGAGAGCCTGGCGAGCATTAGGCCCTCAGCCCACTTCACCGCCCGAGCCATTTTCTATCTATTTTCTGTAGGAAAGGAACAACCATGAATCTGCACATATGAGCCACCTCACGTCTGAAGATGGGGAGGGGGACAAAGGGACCAGGTGGGATTACCTTGTGAGACTGAAGCCTCAAGTACAAGAGATTTTGCCGCCTTTGGTTATTATTAATATTTTCCTGCTCTTTTTCCCTTTTGGCTAATGAGTTGCTCTTTGAATTTTAAAAGAGTGCTCACGTTGGCAGCACATTTATATAATTTTAAGAGTTATTAGTAGAACTTCTTCTAGAACATACCACATTCAGCATATTTAATGTATGTTTACAATGATTTAATAATTACTATAGGTTTAAAATCATTCTCTTTCATAACAGGCTTTTTGGTGAATGCATACATTCCTTTAAAATATTTTTTATAGCTATAATGAAACACTATAGACCCTTCACTTTATTTATCATTCTTTTGGGATTTGTAGCTTCTGAAAGTCAAGCATCAAAATGCTATTCAGCTAACATTTCAACTTACTCCCCAAGAAAAATAATGAAAAAAGTGAGACTAATGAAAGAAAGTCAAAAGAACAATCTGGGTTTTTACAATGCATTATAACCTAAGAATTGAAGTCCATAGTGATAGAGAGTAGAATAAATGTAGCAAAAGGCAATCCTTTTAAACAGAGTATAAAGTGATTGATGGAATTAGAAAATCAGACTCTGACAAATGGAAAGGTAGCAAATTGTCTTCGGATGGTAAAAGAATAAAATCCTGTGCTTTGCTACAACATGGATAGAACTGGAAGCCCTTCTGTTAAGGGATGTCAGAAAGACAAGTTCAAACATTGGACGTTTTCACCAACCATGGCATACAGAGTAACATAAGTAGGAAATTTAAGGAAACAAGGGTGGGCAAAACACTGGCTCTAGATCACAGAAGCAAAAATGTCAAGGAAAGAGAAATGAGAAGGTGGAAAGAAAGAAAAGTAAGCCTGAAAGTAACATAAGGGAAGGATCAGGAACCCTGAATCGTTCTTTGTTATACAGACCAATGATCTGTTTGTATCTAAATCACTACTGGAAGAACGTGACCCAACCCAAAACAAATCAACTAAAAATCTACCAAGGAGTCAGATTGGGGATGGGGGCCGGGGAGGACGGGGGAGTATGACGGTTTCAATTTCTATGTTTTTAAACAAATGAAAAAAAATCAGCAATGATTAGAGTCATAGTAAAGCCAGGACCATGAAATTAGGTTTTTAAATATCTGCCACTGGGTTTTTTCTGTGTGTGTGTCAGGAAGACTGACCTCAGGGTCCACTATGCTCTCAGGAGTATGTGAGTGCTGTGGTGGTGTAGTGGGGGACAGTCAGCCACAGGGGTGTATATTCAGGAGTGTGTGAGTGCTGTGGTGGGGAGTAGTGGAGGACAGTCAGCCACAGGGGTGTATACTCAGGAGTGTGTGAGTGCTGTGGCAGTGGAGGGTGTGCACAGAGCCACAGGTAGGTCTTAAATACAAAAGATATGCAATCTCTCTTTTTAAAAATATATTTTATTAAATTTTTAAAAAATATTTTATTACCGTGAGATACACAACTACAAAGATGTTCATATTTGGGTTTCGGTCATACAGTGTTTCAGCACCCAGCTCTCCACCCATGCCCATTTTCCGCCACCAATGTCCCCGATTCCCTCCCCCTTCTCTAGCTGCCTCTATGACGGGTTCTTTATCTCTTCTCTCTTTCTCTTTCTCTCTCTATCTCTCCCTCTCTCTTCCTTCTTTTACACATTGTGGATTGTAATACATACATTTAGAGGTTATCTTGTGTATCTTTTGCCTGTAATCAATGCTCAGTTCTAGACTGGTATTATCCCTTTTGACAATTATTAGCACACTGTTTCCTTATCTGTCTTACCTAACCTCAACTCCCACCCATTTGTGGTAGATTCCACTTTTGACAAGACCTCCTGATCCATGTTTTGTCTGACCTTGGATATTGGTATCAAAATATGTATATATACATATATATGTCATGCAAATATATATATATATATATTTATGTCATGCAAATAAATGCAGTCATTCTATATCTGTCTTATATATTCTGGCTAATTTCACTCAACATGATCCTCTCCATGTCCATCCATTTATAGGCAAATTTCATAACTTAATTTTTCCTAACAGCTGCATAGTATTCCATTGTGCAGATGTACCAAAGTTTCTTTATCCAATCATCAGTTCACAGGCACTATGGTTGTTTCCAGATTTTGGGTATTGTGACTAGTGCTACTATGAGAATAAAAGTGCGGACGGTGTTTCCGCTGTGTGTTTTGGCTTCCCAGGGGTATATTCCCAGGAGTGGTATGGCTGGGTCAAATGGGAGCTCAATTTCTAGTCTTTGGAGGAATGTCCATATTGTTTTCCAAAAAAGGCTCTACCAGTCCATATTCCAACCAACAATGGATGAGGGTCCCCTTTTCCCGAATCTACACCAGCACTTGTTGTTCTTGCTCTTTTGGATATGTGCCAGTCTCTGTGGTGTGAGATGATATCTCATTGTTATTTTGATTTGCATCTGTCTGATGATTAGTGATGATGAGCATTTTTTTCATGTCTTTTGGTCATTCGAATTTCTTCCTTGTCAAAGCTTCTATTCATTTCTTCTCCCCATTTTTTTTCATGGGATTGGCTGTTTTCTTCTTGTAAAGTTCTACTAGTGCCTGATATATCCTGGATATTAACCCCTTATCAGATGGGTATTGGGTGAATATTCTTTTCCATTCTGCGGACTGTCTTTGTATCTTGGTCACTATTTCTTTTTGAGGTGAAGCTTTTCAGTTTCACGTAGTCCCATATGTTTATCTTTGCTTCTAGTTGCTTTGTTAATGGTGTTTCACCTTGGAAGACTCCTTCAGCTTCAACGTCGTGGAGGGTTTTTCCTATATTTTCTTCAAGTACTTTATGCATTCTGGTCTGATATTGAGATCTTTAATCCATTTTGATCTGATTTTTGTGCATGGTGTTAGACAGAGGTCCAAATTTATTTTTTACATGTAGCTGCCCAATTTTCCCAGCACCACTTGTTGAAGAGGCTTTTCTTGCTCCATTTCATACTTTTTGCTCCTTTATCAAAGATTAAATTATCATGTATTTGAGGCTGGGTGTCAGGATACTCAACTCTATTCCATAGGTGTACAGGTACAAGTCTGTTTTTATTCCAATACCACACTGTTTTAGTTACTATTGCTTTGTAGTACAGTTTGAAGATGGGAAAGGTGATGCCTCCCATCTTCTTTTTCCCAAGGATTGCTTTAGCTATTCGTGGGGGTTTATTATTGCATACATTTTTTTTTATCTTTTAAAGAAGAGTTGCTCTGGAATTAGTATAGAGCCTAAGCTGGAATGGGTTTCGCAGAATCGAAGGACTCAGCTCAAAGCCGCTGCTGCAGAAAGGGTGAGAGAGATGTTTAGGAGAGAGTGCCACACCAATGGCCACTTCCCTGCAGTGGGAACTTGTTGCAGTGGGGGTATCACGGCACCTAGGATATCTTGATATGAAGGATCACAGAAAAGCTTATTGAAGTATCTGCTGCTAGGTAGCTGGTTTAAAAATAAGAGGTTAGTAGTAATGCTAATTAGTGAGTGGGAAAAGTTTGGTGGCTCGATAGCTTGGTTATTTCTTTTTTATATTTTTAAAATTTTTTATTGTACCACCGTGAGATATACAATTACGAAGGTGTTCAAAATTGGTTCTTGGTAATACAGTATCTCAGCACCCATCTCTCCACCAGTGTCCCATTCCCACCAATGTACCAACACCCCCCCCGCCCACCCCGGGCTGCCTCAACAGCAAGTACCCCCCTTTTCCTCTCTTTCTCGTTCTCTCTCTTTCTCTGTCTCTGCATCTCTCTCCCTCTTCTTTTACACATTGCGGCTAGCTGCGCAGATATTTAGGTTTTATCATTTAAATCTCTTTGTGTATATTCAATGGTGAGTTCTAGTCTGGCATTACCATTTCCCACACTTAGTAAAACACTGATATATATTTTATCCCATTAATGAATGCAGTCATTCTGTATCTGTCCTTTTTCTTCTGACTAATTTCACTCAGCATGATAGTCTCCTTGTCCATCCATTTGCAGGTAAATTTCATAATTTTGTCTTTTCTGACAGCTGCATAGTATCCCATCATGTAGATGTACCACAGTTTCTTAAGCCAGTCCTCTGTTCTCGGGCAGTTAGGTTGTTTCCAGATTCTAGCTATCGTGAATAGCACAGAAATAAATAAAGAAGTACAAATAGTGATTCTGCTATGTGTTTTTGGGTCTTCCAGGTATATTCCCAGGAGTGGTATGGCTGGGTCAAATGGGAGCTCAATTTCTAGTCTTTGGAGGAATGTCCATATTGTTTTCCAAAAAGGCTGTACCAGTCCACATTCCCACCAACAATGGATGAGGGTCCCTTTACTCTGAATCCACACCAGCACTTGTTGTTCTTGCTCTTTTGGATGTGTGCCAGTCTCTGTGGTGTGAGATGATATATCTCATTGTTGCTTTGATTTGCATCTCCCTGATGATTAAAGATGAAGAGCACTTTTTCATATGCCTTTCGGCCATTTGAATTTCTTCTTTTTTGGAAGCTTCTGTTCATTTCTTCCTCCCCATTTTTAGATGGGGTTTTCTGATTCTTTTTCTTGTGAAGTGCCACCAGTGCCTGATATATCCTGGATATTAACCCCTTGTCAGATGGGTATTGGGTGAATATCCTTTCCCACTCTGTGGATTGTCTTTGTATCCTGGTCACCATTTCTTTTGAGGTGCAGAAGCTTTTCAATTTTATATAATCCCATAGCTTGGTTATTCCTATCCAGGAGGAATTTTCAGAGTCCACCACCAGGAGTGTTCCACTGTTTATGCTGCAGAGCCCCCTTCTGTCAGTCTCAAAGGGGTCCAGTTTCTTCTTTGCACTTGGTGAGCACTGCTGATCACTGTCTACCTGCAGAGGCCAACACCAGAACTCTTCAGAGATGAAAGTACGGCCCCTCCCTGAAAAACGGCCTTAGCTCTTTCATTCTCATTCCCTTCACTTAATCCTATCGTCTACCCCTTTTTTCCTGTATCCAAAAAGCCAACTAGGAGTACAAAAGAGTCACAACATCACGTAACCAGATTATATTTCATATTTATTCTTCTAC
The DNA here is from genome assembly GCA_021461705.1 of Cryptotis parvus. Taxonomy (NCBI): domain Eukaryota; kingdom Metazoa; phylum Chordata; class Mammalia; order Eulipotyphla; family Soricidae; genus Cryptotis; species Cryptotis parvus. Next base: position 23,842 of record JAJIBD010028317.1, read on the forward strand.
TTCTCTAATGTGTACTCAAAAGGCTAAGTACAGGAGCTGAGGCTCCTTCCTGCGGGCTGACCTGTGGTCCCCTGAGCACCACCGGGGGTCCCTCCTAAGACAGAGTCAGGAACAGACCCTGAGCACCGCTGGCTTTGGCCCAATTCCCCCAACCCTGCAAAAAATAAATACTGTTCACTTGATATTGCCAAGAGATAAGTGACACAGAATATTTTACATATCTTTTGGCCACTTTGTGAAGTTTCTGTTCATCTCTTTCCCTCAATTTTTGATGTGGTTGGCTGGTGTTTTTTGTTTGTTTGCTTGCTTTATTTAGTTTTTAAAGTCATACCAGTGCTTTCTATATATTGTATATTCACCTGTAGCTGTTTGGCATATACACCCCCGGGCTATGGGGGCGCTCTTTTATTCTGATTATTGTTTCCTCTGCTGTGCAGAAGCTTTGTAGTTTTATCTAGTGCCCTTTATTTATCTTTGCTTCTGTTTGCTTGGCCAATAGCACTGAATTATGGAAGACATTTCTAGATCCCATATTGTATAATGATACCTATGTTTTACTCAATATAACTTATGAATTTGGGTTTCATATTGAGTTCTTTAATCCACTGTCATTTGACTTTTGTATATGGTGTTAGGAAGTGGTCTGATTTAACTTTTTTGCATGTGAGTAGCCAGTTTTCCCAGTGCCATTTTGAAGAGAGTTTCTTTGCTTCACTTAATACTTTTCCCTCCTTTTTTTCCTAAGAATATCCATGCACTTGAGGACGTATATCTGGACTTTCTCTTTTTTTTCATTAGTCTGAAAGCCTGTTCTTATCCCAGTTCTATTTTGATAGAGAGAGGCCTCCTACTTGTCAGTGGTTGGAATCTACCACAAGAGTGTGGGGTCAGATGTTAGGTAAGATAGAAAAGGGACCAGTGTGCTAATAATTGTTGAAATGGTAACGCCAGACTAGAACTGAACATTGAACATAGACAAAGGGATATATATATATATATATATATATATATATATATATATATGATGTATGTATTGCAAGTCACAATGAGTAAGAGGAGAGAGAGAGAGCGAGAGAAAGAGAAAGAAAGAGAAGACATAAAGTTCCTGCCATAGAGACATCTGGAGGAGGGGGAAGGGAATCAGGGGACACTGATGATGGAAAATGTGCACTGGTCAAGGGATGGGTGCTAGAACACTGTATGACTGAAACCCTATCATGAACAGCTTTGTAACTATTTATCTTATATATCTCGTTGTAGTATAATAAAATTTTTAAAAAAGAGAGAGAGGTCTCCCAGCTCCCCCGCCAGGATTGCTTTGATTACTCAGGGGCTGTGTGTGTGTTATTTTTACATATAAATTTCAGCAGAATTTGATCTTGGGTTTTAAAAAAAATTGCTGCAGATCTCAAATAGAAGCTATGGCCCATTCGCAGTAGCTACAGTGAGCTCTTGTTTGTTGGCTGGTTGCTGGTTTGGGGCACACCCAGCACTGCTCAGGGTTTACTCCTGGTTCTGTGCATAAGGATCAATGCTGTTGATGCTTAGGGGACTATATATGGTACAAAAATTGGCTTCATGAAAAGCAAGTGCTCTACTGACTGCACTATCTTTCAAGTCCTGAGGTGAACTTTAGAAGCATGAATTGAATCATAATGATCCTAATGCACAAAATCAATATCTCAATCCAAAGTTCTATGAAGATGCAGCTCCCCTGCATCTTCATTCACTCTTCTTTGTTATAATTCCCACATGGGGGCCTTCCGGACACCTCTGCTGGCTCATCCCTTTTCTTCTAGTTGAGTTTCATCATCCAGATTCAGCTCAGATACCATCTTCTCACACATCTATCCACTTCTGCCTTGCCATCTTTTCTTATTCAACTGATTCCACAGTCTTCATTACTCTTCAAAATGATCTAATTGGCCTATTTACTTGTTTGCAGCCTGCCTTTTTCTAGAATATCAAAACCCAGAAGAGCCGGGCTTACAATTCTATCTCAGAGCATGGCACATGGAAGGTATTAATAAATGTTTACTGAGTTAATGAGTGAAAACCATAGGTCCCAAATTATACTGGACTTGGCAATTAGATAGATATTTACATATCAACTGAGGGAAGGTTTGGTTAAAGTTAGCAAAATGAGGGGCCGGAGCGATAGCCCAGCAGGTAGGGCATTTGCCTTGCACGCGGCCGGCCTGTGCCGCCCGGGTTTGATTCCCGGCATCCCATATGGTCCCCCGAGCACCGCCAGAAGTAATTCCTGAGTACAGAGCCAGGAGCAACCCCTGAGCATTGCCGGGTGTGACCCAAAAAGCAAAAATAAATAAATAAATAAATAAATAAATAAATAAATAAATAAATAAAGTTAGCAAAATGGAATGACTAAGGTTTTAGTTAGAAAGATATAACAAATAGCTCCATTAAGTCACTGAAGGTCATACATTCATTGGACATTTAACTCTATAGGCCTGGTACCATGGGTCTGCAGGTAAAATGTGCTCTTGATTAAGGTGCTCAGAGGCCAGGGAAACTCAGCATGTTTGTCCTGATGTGCAAAGTATGAATACAGTCAGCCTAAAGTCGGGGCCACTCTGCCTTGCCACAGGACTGTTGCCACAGGTGTCTATTTGAGACACACAGTCTACCTGAATATCTTTCTTATAAGATGGACTCTATCATAAATGAACTAACTTTCAACCTGGAAACAACCCAAGTGCCCAAGAACAGATTACTAGTTAAAGAAACTATGGCACAAATACACAATGGGATACTATGATACTGATACCTAGGTAAAATAGAAAAAGGGCCAGGAGGATTGGTCTACAATTAGAAGCATGCCTCAATACTGGGGAGAAGGCAGCTGGGATAGAGAAGGGACCACTACAATGATGAAGTGAAAATGATCACTCTGGATAAGAACTGCATGCTGAAAATAGGTAAGGAACAAACATGATAACCCTTCAGTACCTATACTGCAAACCATAATGCCCTAAGGGGGGTAGAGGAGGAGGAGGGAGGAGAGAGGAGGAAGGAGGAGGATGAAGGAGGAAGAGGAAGGGGGGAGGGAGGAGGGAAGAGAAGAGAGGAGGAAGTAGGAGGAGGAGAAGGAGAAGGAGGAGAAGGAGGAGGTGAAGAAGAAGAAGAAGAAGAAGAAGAAGAAGAAGAAGAAGAAGAAGAAGAAGAAGAAGAAGAAGAAGAAGAAGAAGAAGAAGAAGAAGAAGAAGAAGGAGAAGGAGGAGAAGGAGGAGAAGGTGAGGAGGAGGAGGAGAAGGAGGAGGAGAGAGGAGGAGGAGGAGGAGGAAGAGAAGGAAGAAGAGAAGGAAGAGGAGGAAGAGGAAGAAGAAAAGAAGAGGAAGAAGAGGAAGACCGGGAAGTTGAGGAAGATGAGGAAGTCGAGGAAGACAAGGAAGATGAGGAATTCGAGGAAGACGAAGAAGACAAATATATTAATTACATTCTTTTGCTTTTTTTGGTCACACCAGCAATGCTCAGGGGTTACTCCTGTCTTTGCACTCAGGAATCCCTCCTGGCGATGCCCAGGGACCATGTGCGATGCCGGGGATCGAACCTGAGGGAGGCAAATGCACTCCCCATTGTGCTATTGCTCTGGTCCCCAAATATCAAATTTTTAGGTGTCAAATAGTATTTTATTAGTATTTTATTATACCACTATGAGATATACAATTACAACGTTGTTCATGTTTGGGGTTTCGGTCACATAGTGTTCCAGCACCCCGCCTTCCACCAGTGCCCATTTCCCACCACCAATGTCCCCAATTCCCTTCCCCCTCCCATAGCCTGCCTCTATGGCAGGTTCTTTATCTCTTTTCTCTCTTTCTCCCCCCTTCCTTCTCTTACATATTGTGGATTGCATACATACACTTAGAGGCCATCATGTGCATTTTTTGCCTGTATTTAATGCTTAGTTCTAGGTTGGTACTAGTCCTTTCGACATTTATTCGCACATGTTCCCTTCTCTGTCTTACCTAACCTCTGACTCCTACGCGTTTGTGGTAATTTCCACCTTTGGTAAGACCTCCTGATCCACGTTTCACCTGACATTGGATTTTGGTATCATAATATGTATATATATTTATGTCATGCAAATAAATGCAGTCATTCTATGTCTCTCTCTTTCATTCTAATTTCACTCAACATGATCCTTTCCATGTCCATCCATTTATAGGCAAATTTCATGACATCATTTTTTCCTAACAGCTGCATAGTATTCCATTGTGTAGATGTACCACAGTTTCTTTATCCAGTCATCAGTTCTCGGGCATACTGGTTGTTTCCAGATTCTGGCTATTGTGAATAGTGCTGCTAGAAAATAAAAGTGCGGATGGTGTTTCCGCTGTGTGTTTTGGCTTCCCAGGTATATTCCCAGGAGTGGTATGGCTGGGTCAAAAGGGAGTTCAATTTCTAGTCTTTGGAGGAATGTCCATATTATTTCCAGAAAGGTTCCAAATATTAATTTTTTTTAACATTTTATTATACCACAGTGAGATAGATATACAATTACAACGTTGTTCACATTTGGAGGTTTCAGTCACACAGTGTTCCAGCACCCCGCCCTCCACCAGTGCCCATCACCCACCCAAATACTAATTTTGAAGTCCAGTTTAAACTTATTTAGTTCGCATTTGTTGGCAGGACCACAGATCTGACTGACCGTGGTCTTTGGAGATCTGGACAGTAAGGTGGGTTGCCTGCCAAAAAGTGAGAGGTCTCATAAAGATAAGTTCTGACATTATCATTGGTATGACCCAGAAATTCATATTACACCTAAGAAAAAGGTGTGGAAAACCTGAGATTTTGAGGGGTCAAATAACTGCTTTTCTGTAACCTGTATTTCCTGTCTTCTGTTTGAGGATGAAATTTGTGAAATAAAGTAAAATATATTTATTCAAACTTATAAAATATGTTTGATATTTTTCATTTTCTATCATTTTACCTTCTGAATCTCAGAAAAATAACTCATATCCTCTTTGGATATGAGGAAAGTATTTTACTTGTTTGGTTGCAACATAAACTTAAACATTCTCTCTTACCTAACATGTAAGACGATGACAGTGCAAAGAAATAGGAATATGTGACCTGAGAGATGGCCAACAGGCATGTGAAGAGGTGCCCATCATAACTCATAATTAGGGAAATGCAAATAAAAACAATGAGATATCATCTCATACCTGTGAGAATGGCACGTATCAAAAAGTCTTGAAAGAGTCAATGTTCATGAGGTTATGGTGAGAAAGGAGCCCTCACTTACTGCTGGTAGGAATAGTATTTGATTCAGCCTCTATGGGGAGAAATACAGGGATCCCTCCAAACAATATGATGAGAATTCCTAAAGGACCCAGCAGTACCATTTCTTGGCAATTATCCCCCAAACATAAGAACATTAGTTCAAGTGGATATATGTACATTTAAGATTACAGTCACAATAATAACCAAGATATGGGAACGACCTAATGCCCAACTATAGATGAATGGATCTAAAAGTTGTGCTATATATATGTATCTATATTGTATTATATATGTGTTTATATACAGCTTTAAGAAAGAACAAAACCATGGAATTTGCTGGGAGATGTACACAACCAGAAGATACGCAGTGTGAAGAAAGTCAGAAGGGGAAGGATAAAGAATCTCTCTTATATGTGGGACCTAACGATACATAGCAAGGTAGCAACAACAGACCAAAGGCAACACAGTGGGAGAACTGATCCACACAACTGAGTATGGGGGTGGGTGGGTTAAAAGGAGAGTTATTGGGGTTCTTGAGAAAGGGAGGTGGGTATACTGGTGATGGGTGTAGTGCTAGAATTATAGTGAATGAGAAACCACCATTTCAGGTACTGAAAATCAAATAACTTCAATAGATTTTTTTTAAAAGTTAAAAGAAAAGTAACCTGAGTGACAGAAAGAGTCTCCCCAAATCAAGACGACAGCTCATGCCATCCAATTTGGAGACATACTATTAAGAAAAATGAAATATATATACAGATATATTTTTTTCACTTTTTTTTCACTAGGGACATTCCAATTTGATTTGTCTGAGAGATGAAACATTCCAGTGAGAAACTGTCTTTGGCCCAGATCCATGAAATCTATACTAGCTTTTGAAGTCCTTGATTTAGTTTCTCTTAAAAACTTAGCTCAAACATGAGACCACGGAACTTTTTATCGTGCCTGTCAAGGTGGTAGGTGTTGAGGGGGCAGGGCAGGGCAGAACAGAGCATGGGAACACTGTTGGAGGTAAGTTGATACTGGTGGTGGGGTTTGTGTTGAAATATATGCTTAAATAAAATATCAATAACTTTATAACTCATGGTTCTTAAATAAAAACTAGTATTTTTTAAAAAGTTAGTTCTTCTGGGGCTGGGAGATAGTGGTAAGGCACCTACCTAGAATGCTCCCAAGATGGTCCCTCTAGCATCCATTTGTGCAGCCCCAGAGATCTGAGAGCACTTCCGGGTGTGGGCCTGGAGGCTCTTAGCACCACCCAGGGAGCTTGGGTATCTATCCCGGGCACTGCAGGGTCTGAGCAACATTCCATCCTCCGGCCTTTTGTTGAACAGATGGCAAAATTGACTGAGAATTACCAATGGTACCCGAGGGTTCCCTGAGCACCACTTGGCTCCCTCAACTCCCCACAAAAAGTTAGATAAACATTTTTGCCATGAAAGGTAAGAGTGGGAACTATCTCTACTTGTATTTAACATTCTAAATCAGGTACATGCAACTCAATACAATAAGAATAATAAACAAGAAGAATAAGGATAGTATAGTATAGTATCCAAACGATCTAAGAAATTCTTGAAAGTCCAAGACGATGAAAACAATCAACCCAATTTAAAAACAGACCAAAGGTCTGAAACAACAAGGGTAACAAATAATCAAATAAAAGGATAGTCACATCATGTTTCATCAGGAAACTGCCACAACCTCGGGATACCAGTACCCACTGGCTAGAATGACCAAAATAAAAAACAATGGCAATGCCAAGTGCTAGTGAGATGTGGTGCAAAAGGACCATTGCTAGTGGAACTGCAAAGTAGTGTGGACATTTTAGTTTTTAGTTTTTTTATTTATTCATTTTATTTTTTTGCCAGAGATTGAATCAGGGCCTTATGCAAGGCAAGCACGCAGGCAACTCTACTGTCTTTCCATCTGCAACCCAGCCCACTGTACTATCTTTCCATTCTGCAACTTGGATCTATTTCCTGCAGCTACCCCCCCACCATGGAATGGCAGTGCTGATGCCTCTGAGTTCTGAGTCACCCCCTTGCCTCTGCTTTCTCATCTCTATGCTGATCATGAGGCATCCGGGAGGAAAGATGGGTTCTAGCCCTGGCCCGCCATCCCAATGAGCCTAGCAAGAAGCCAGAGTAACCCCCCCACAACATGAGGGCAGCCATTTTCAACATCAGGACTCCACAGCTCACCAGAGTTCCACCCAAGAGAAAAGCTAATCTCAAGCCCTGCTCATCAGAGCCCCACCCTACAGCGAAGCTGATTTCAAGCCTAGGTATGCTTGAACCAGAGATACAGATATACAGGGCAGAGCTGCTACTGGCTTTCCCTGTGCTCAGCTGATCATGAGGCATCTGGGAGGGAAGGTGGGTTCTAGCCCTGGCCACCATCCTAATAGAGTCTCACAAGAAGTCAAAGGAACTCCCTACACCAAGAGGGCAGTCATTTTCAACATCTGGACCCCACAGCTCATCAGAGCTTCACCCAAGAAAAAAGATAATCTCTCCCCATTGTGGTTCATCAGTAAATGCACGAGGTGAGAGCCTAATAGAGCGTATTCCACCCACATGGCAGAGAAGCTACCTGTGTCGTATTTGATATGCCAGAAACCAATAACAATTATAGACCTCATTCCCATGACCTGGATGAATGGTTTGAGGCTCTTCATGTTCCTGGAGTGAGCAGATGCCCTTGGGCTACACTAGCACATGACAGGATGTATCGAGATGTTACTGGTGCCTGCTCGAGCAAATTGATGAACAACAGTAAGACAAGTGACACAAGTGATTTATTCATTTTTTAAATTTTATTTTACTACCATAAGTTATAAAATTACAAAGATATTCATGATTGGGTTTTAGTCATACAGCGTTCCAGCACCCATCCCTTCACCAATGTTCCCAGATTCCCTCACCCTTACCCCAGCTTGCCTCTGTAGTAGGCACTTTTCCTCACTCCCTCCCTCCCTCCCTCCTGCCTCTCTCTCTCTGTCTCTCTGTCTCTCTCTCTCTCCCTTCTCTTACACATTGTGGCTTGTTCTACATACATTTAGGGATTATCAATGTAAATCTTGTGTCTGCATTCAATGCTCAGTTCTACTCTGGCGTTCCTGTTTCCAACAATTAGTAGAAAACTGGTATATATTTATATCTCACAAATGAATGCACTCATTATATATCTGTCCTTATCCTTCTGACTGATTTCACTCAGCATGCTATTCTCTATGTCCATCCATTTGTAGGTAAATTTCATGACTTTGTTTTTCCTGATAACTGCATAATATTCCACTGTGTAGTTGCACCATAGTTTCTTTATCCAGTGGTCTGTTCTTGGGCACTGAGGTTGTTTCCAGATTCTGGCGATTGTGAATAGTGCTACGATGAATAGAGAAGTGCAGATGCTGTTTCTGTTGTTTTTTGGGTCTCCAGGGTATATGCCCAGGAGTGATATTGCTGGGTTGAATGGTAGCTCAATATCTAGGTTTTGGAGGAATGTCCATATTGTTTGCCAAAATGGCTGGACCAGTCGACATTCCTGCCAACAATGAATGAAGTCCCTTTCTCCCTGCATCTGTGGTGTGGCCATTTTAGAAGTCAATTTTACAAGTCAATCTTACAAGGAGTTTTGTAACACAATTCCCGTACTTGATTAGATCCAAAAGAGTTTTTTTTAAAAAAAAGTCTACACAAACACCTACACACAATTACTTAATACAGCTTTTTAAATAACTGCCCAGACTTGGCAGCAACCAAGATGTCTTTCAATAGGTAAATGAATAATAAGAAATATGTGTAACACTGAAACAATGGAATATTTTTCACAGGTATAAAGGGATTAACTATCATGTCCTGAAAGGACATGGAAGCAAATTCATATTTCTAGGTAAAAGAAGCCAGTCTGAAAAGGTTGTATATGGAGGCAAGTATATGATATCTTGACAAAAACAAAACAAGGAAGATTGGTGTTTCCAGTGCTTTGGAAGTATGGATACAGAAAGGAATCAGCACAAACAGAATATTTTTAGGGCAGTGGTTCAGTAATATGAATACATGTCAGTAGACAGTTTTCAAGATTCAGAAAAACAACAAGCAAAAGAGACTTTAAGATACACAATGGACTTGGAAGGAGGGCATGGAAGACACTATTTTCCAATAAATTTCTCCCTAAACTTATAATTGCTTTTAAAAATAGCTTACTAACCAAAAACTGAAAAATATTTGCAATATTTTTAATAAGAATTCATTTATTATAAATAAAAAAAGAAGGCAACCCAATAGGAACTGGGGAAAGGACAGAAAAATAATGAGACACTAAAGAAATGTTTTGTTCCAGGACAGCTCAAAGGGCTTCCCACACGGGAGACCAAGGTTTGGTCTCTGGCACTACAAAAAATGACTCTGAGGTCTGAGAGGTGACACCCCAAAATACCACTAGGTTTTCCAAATGCAAGCCTTAAAGAGTGAATAGTGGGGAGAGGGATGGCTCAGTAACCAAAGGATCTGCCTTGGAAGTGTGATATTCAGAGTGTGGTCAACCAGCTCTGCTGTGTGGGAGCTCCATTGCCAAAACACCGCAACTGCAGGTGAACACAGCAACAACAAATATTCAAGCACCAGGGCCAGTGTGTGATCCCTGGTGAGCAGGCAAAGAGTGAGATTGCTGGTGAACACCAAGCTGAGTGGGAGAGCACTGAAGCAAGATGCATGAGCACCACCATCAGACTTGAGCTTGTGTTTGATCCTTCTCATCACAAAGACCACGAAGAGAAGGGAAGCAGAAGTTCTCTTTTAATAAAAATCTCTTTCTCCTGCAAAATGACAAAAAATAAAATGTAAATGTGTAAGAGAAGGGAGAGAGAGCGAGAGAGAGGTAGAGAGAGAGAAGAGGTAAAGTGCCTGCCATAAAGGCAGGCTGGGGAGGGTGGAGGGAATCAGGGGACACTGGTGGTGGGAAATGGGCACTGGTGGAAGGATGGGTGCTGGAACACTGACTGAAAACCAAACATGAACATCTTTGTAATGGTGTATCTCATGGTGGCATAATAAAATATTAAAAAAAATAACAAAAATAAATGTGGAATGCTTCCAGTGTTGGTGAGTATGGGGGAGAAAAAACCTTCAATACAATTGATGAGTGTACAAACTGGTGTAATCCTCTTTTTTAATTTTTTGGTCACACCTAGCTGTGCTCAGCAGTTACTCGGGTGGGGCTCAGAGGACCATGTGTGGTGCCAGAGGTTAAACCTGAGACAGCTACATGCAAGGCAAGTGTCCTAACCCATGTATTACCTCTCCAGCCAGTTATAACTCCTTTATGAAGATAATTTAAGAGAAATTATAATAAAAATTAAACATACAGCAGATTCTTCATCTCGGAGATTTGCCAGTATCTCAGTGTGAGATGCATACTCCTAGCTTTCCCCCTCAAAGAAGCCCATGTTATCTCTTGAGTACATTTTTCTTTCTTCCCTCTTCTTCTCCCTCTTTTTCTCTCCCTTTTGCACTCTTCATATTTCTCTAAATAAAACTATTTTACTTCAAAGAATTAAATGTGCATATCCACTGATGCCAAGATTCTACAAATGCACAAGGAGAAATATGCTCAGTGAAAACTTTACTTATGATAACAAGAAAACCATGGTAATAACCTAAATATGCATTAATGGGAAATCAGTTAACTGAGGAGTTAGCTATTCTGTGGAATATTGAAAAGGTCATTAAAACTTAGATCCATGTGTATGAACACAGGAAGCACCAATCTATACTCTATTGCATGAAAAAAGTATGATAACATCACACAATGTAGTTGAATATTTCTAGACATATTCACACACACATACATCTAGACTGTGATCAGTATTGACAGGGAGGAACTTATTTGGGCGAAGGCAGACGTTTCAAATGGCCCTTGACACTTTTCTATCTTTACCACTTAATTGGTAGCTCCATATGCTGCTGTTGTTGCAGTGCCTGGGAACAACACCCAGACTGAGCTGTGGTGCTCCTGGGACACAGTTCAGCGGCAGGGGGTGTTTCCTGGGGCTGCTCACTTTGTGGATCGTGCTTGAACACATTCCAGTTGCAGTGCTCACTGGGAGACATGCCCTGGCTGCAGTGCTCACATTTCTTAAGTTCTGGTGTTTCTAAGGGTCACACACTTTGGCTCTGGTGTTCACACACCTGTCTCTAGAGTTCTTTCCTACATATTACTAAGCTCTGGGAAGGAAGGAAGTTCATATTTCTTGTTGGTAGCTCTGTCCCAAGCATCCAGAACACTGGTACTCAGGAAGTCTATATCTAATGAATAAAAAGTGGTAACACAGGAAAACAGTTCTAGACCTATAGAGCTAGCACAGGGGTAAGGCATTTGTCTTGCACACAACTCACCCTCTGCTTGAATACCCAATGCTATCTATGATCCAGGCATGGCAGAGGTCACTCCTGAGCCCCAGAGTCAGGGATAATTCCTGAGAATTGCTAGGTGTAACCCCACAGTACTCCCAAGACAAACCAAAGAAAGGGAAACAGAGAAATAGAGCAGTGAGTAAGGTATGTGCGTGTTTTGCATGAGGCTGATTCTGGTTTGATTTCCAGCACCAAACATGGTACCACATGTGGTACCCCGAGTAACACACATGATACTTGTATCCTGAGCACCACAAGGAATAATCCTTAAGCACTATTAGTGGAACCACAAAAAACAAAATGAGGGCCGGAGCGATAGCCCTGCGGGTAGGGCGTTTGCCTTGCACCCAGCCGGCTCATGCCCGGCCCGGTTCGATCCCCGGCAACCCATATGGTCCCCCAAGCACCGCCAGGAGTAATTCTTGAGTGCAGAGCCAGGAGTAACCCCTGAGCATTGCCGGGTGTGACCCAAAAAGCAAAAAAAAAAAAAAAAAAAAACAAAAAACCAAAATGAAACAAAAAATAAAAACCAATCAAACTGTAATAGAAATAATCAGAGATGTGCTCAAAGACATATCTTTAAAGATGTTTATTTAAACATTACTAACAAAACAAAAAGTTAAGAACAATCTAATTATCTAGGTAAGGCATATTGGTATGGCACGTGTTAGTGACTAGTTTTCAATCACTAAAAATTATGCCAATATCTAAAAAAGTGGGAAAAGTATACTCAAAAACCAAAAGCAAAGTAAAAATCAGTATGTGAAACATTGCTAATGTATAGATAAATATATTCAGAGAATGTATTGGAAGGGCACATTACACAAAGATGTAGATTATCACTCCTGAATAACTGCTTCTATGTGAGATTTAGTTCTGTTTATGCTGTTCTTTATTTTAGATCCCTTTTCAATTGGGTTATACAATGATCATACATAACTAATGTAATATATAGGAAATAGGAATGTAAATAGGAAAAAAATTCTCTAAAACCAGTAGTTGAAAATTTCAAAAGACTTGTTTCTGAACAAATCAATAAGATTTGATTTAATAAACAAGATTTATATATGTATGTATGTATGTATTTATTTATAGCTATAATTTTTAAAATATTTTATTATACCACTGTGAGATACAAAATTACAAAGATGTTCATAAGATGTTCATATTTGGGTTTCGGTCATACAGAGTTCCAGCACCCATCCCTCCACTAGTGCCCATTTCCCACCACCAATGTCCCCGATTCCCTCCCCCTTCCCCTAGCCTGCATCTATGGCAGGTTCTTTATTTCTTTCTCTTTCTCTCTTTCTCTTTCTCTTTTCCTTCCCTTCCAGATTTTGGATTACAATATATACATTAAAATGATGTCATATGTCTCTTTTTGCCTGTATTTAACCAGTTCTAGGTTGGTATTAGCACTTAGATAATTATTGGCACTCGGTTCCATTCTCTGTCTTACCTAGCCTCTGACTCCCCACATGTTTGCGATTATTTCCACCTTAGACAAGACCTCCTGATCCATGCTTCACCTGACCTTGGATATTGGTACCATAATATGTACATATATATTTATGTAATGCAAATAAATGCAGTCATTCTATATCTGTATCTCTCCTTCTGGCTAATTTCACTAAAATGATCCTCTTCATGTCCATCCATTTATAGGCAAATTTCATAACTTCATTTTTTCCTAACAGCTGCATAGTATTCCATTGTGTAGATATACCAAAACTTCTTTATCCAGTCATCGATTCTCGGGCACTCTGGATGTTTCCAGATTTTGGCTATTGTAAATAATGCTGCTATGAACATAAAAGTAGTGATGGTTTTACCACTACATATTTTTGGCTTCCCAGGTTATATTCCCAGGAGTGGTATGGCTGGGTCAAATTGGAGCTCAATTTCTAGTCTTTGGAGGAATGACCATACTGTTTTCCAGAAAGGCTGTTCCAGTTGACATTCCTACCAACAATGGATGAGTGTCCCCTTTTCTTCGTATCCACGCCAGCACTTGTTCTTGCCCTTTTGGATATGTGCCAGTCTCTGTGGTGTAAAATGATATCTCATTGTTGTTTTGATTTGCATCTCTCAAATAATTAATTGATCACTTGAATCCCGTTATTCATCGATTTGCTCAAGCGGGCACCAGTAACATTTCCATTGGACCCTATCACGTGCCAATGTAGCCCAATAGCATCTGGTTGATTCAGGAATATGAAGAACCTCAAACCGTTCCTTCAGGGTCTTTACAAGGAAGTCTGACCATCTTGTAGGTGGGCAGCCACATGATCTTTTGACATCCTGTGGGATCCAGTCGGTAATGGCTCTAGTCCAGCGGTTGTCTCCAAATCGCATTACATGTCCAGCCCATCTGATTTTCGATGCCTTGGCAAACGAGACAGCGTCCCTGACTCTGGAACAGCAAAGGAGGTCAGAACTCTGGATTCCTTCTCTCACTTGAGTGAGGTATGATATTCCAAGCATAGCTCTTTCGATTCCTCTCTGGGAGACCGAATAGCATTCTCATCCTGCTTTCGTAGGGGCCCAGGTCTCTGAGGCGTATGTTAATGCAGGGAGAACAGTGGAGTCAAAGAGATGTGCCCATATATATCAACCAGGAATCATGTTGAGTGAAATTAGTCAGAAGGAAGAGAGAGAGACATAGAATGACTGCATTTATTTGCATGGCATAAATATACCAGGTGATCTTATCAAAAGTGGAGATTACCACAAGCGCCGTGGGAGTCAGAGGTTTGGTTTGATAGAGAAGGGAATATGTGTGAATAAATGTCTAAAGGTCTGATACCAACATAGAACTGAGCATTAAATATAGACAAAAAATGCAAATGATGGCTTCTAATTGTACGTAGTGCAACCCACAATGTGTGGGAGAAGGAGAGAGAGAGAGAGGGAGAGAGAGAGGAGATAAAGAACCTGCCATTTAGGCAGGATGTGGGAGGGGAGGGAATTGGGGACATGGGTGGTGGTTGAGGGGCACTGGTGGAGGGCGGGGTGCTGGAACACTGTGTGACCGAAACCCCCAAGTGTGAACAACGTTGTAATTGTATATCTCACGGTGGTATAATAAAATGTTAAAAAAAAAGAAAGAAAAAGAAAAAAAAGATGTGCCCGGAGCCGGAGGTTCTTTGTCCTTTTAGCTATTTCTTCGATGTCTTTGAAGGCATTCCATGCCGCTCTCTTCCTCCTGCGCAGCTCAGGTTTTAGGTCGTTCATCATGTTGATTTCTCGACCTAGGTACATATAACTGCTGCATTCAGAGATATTTGTTCCATTGAGAGTGAATGGGGCCTCAGGAACTAGTTCATTCTTCATGAACATTGTTTTCTTTAGATTCAGCTGTAGACCTATCTTTCCACATTCTCGGTCGAAGTCAGCCAGCATTTGTGCAGCTTGGCTAATGTTTGGTGTTATTAGAACGATGTCATCAGTGAAGTGGAGGTTGGTGTAGTTGCCGACCATCTATCTTCACTCCCATTCCTTCCCATTCTAATTGTTGCATGATGTTCTCGAGGGTGGCACTGAAGAGTTTTGGTGAAATGGTATCACCCTGTCGAACCCCTCTTTTGACATTAATGATCACTTCTTTGTAGAATGGTAAGATCCTGGTGGTGAATCCGTAATACAGCTCACGAAGGATCTTGATGTATTGGGTTTGAACACCCTGTTTGGCTAGGGCTTCGATGACTGCTTCAGTCTCAACAGAATCAAAGGCTTTCTGTAAATCAATGAACATGAGACAGAGTGGCATCTTGTATACCCTACAAACCTCAATGAGCTTGGTTACTGTGTGGATATGGTTGATTGTGCTGAATCCTTTCCGGAAGCCTGCTTGCTCGCATGGTTGTCCTTCATCTAGTGTTCTGCCAATCCTGTTCAGGATGACTCGTGTAAACAGCTTGTAGATGACGGACAACAGGCAGATGGGGCGATAGTTGCCGATGTCATGAATGTCTCCCTTCTTGAACAGTAGAAATGTCCTGCTGGTTTTCCATTGGGAGGGCATCAATGGATGATAAATTATAATGAGCATTTTTCATATGTCTTTTGGCCATTCGAATTTCTTCCTTGTTGAAGTTGCTGTTCATTTCTTCTCCCCGTTTTTTGATGGGGTTGGTTTCTTCTTGTAAAGTTCTATCAGTGTATGATAGATCCTGGATATTAACCCCTTGTCAGATGGGTATTGGGTGAATATTCTTTCCCATTCTGTGGACTGTATTTGTATCTTGGTCACTGTTCCTTTAGAGGTGCAGAAGCTCTTTAGTTTCATGTAGTCCCATATGTTTATTCTTATCTTCTAGTTGCTTTGTTAATGGTGTTTCACCTTTGGAAGATGCCTTTAGCTTCAATGTTGTGGAGGGTTTTTCCTATATTTTCTTCAATGTACTTTATGGATTCAAATCTGATATTGAGATCTTTAATCCATTTTCATCTGATTTTTGTGCATGGTGTTATAATGAGAGCAGCTTTTCACTAACAGATGCTACTTCTGTGTTTTTGCTACAATTCGTTTGTGCATATCCTTTACTGATTCAGCTTTGGGGTCATAGTCCACAGTGCTTCAAGACTTACTCCTGTCTCAGGGCTCACTCCTGTAGTGCTCAGAAGATGATGCTTTTGGAGGCTCAAACCTGGCTTGGCCACACCCTCCCTGCTGTACTCTCTGGTCCTCTGTCCATATCTTAGCCATCAATGTACCATTAAACTCTAAGTTACTGAATTTGGACTTTCAAGTGCTAAAGATACTAAAAAAATTACCAAGTAAACTTCTAATTCTCTGGAAGGGAATTTCTCTTACAAGTTATTAATTCTGTTTTTTTTTTTTGTACATTTGAATTCCAATTTCAGGGAGAAAACTGTGTTAAGAAAAAGGGGCACTGTCCAGACTTCTTAGCCTCTTTTCTTGAAACATGGTTTTAAAGCTTTCTTTGTCTGCGTGCTTTAGGTATCACGGTGATATGTGCCTCATAGAAGCTATTTGAGAGTGTTTCTGTTTCTTCTATTTCCTGGAAGAGCTTGAAAAGGATTGGCAGTAGGTCCTCCTTAAAGATCTAGAAGAATTCACTAGTGAATTCATCTGGACCCTGGGCTTTTGTGTTTGGGCAGACTTTTAATTACAGTTTTAATTTCCTTGATGGTGATAGGCTTATTCAGGTATTGCAGGTCTTCTTGTTTCAGCCAAGGGAGGTTATATGAATTTAGAAAATTTTCCATTTCTTCCAGGTTTTCATGTTTTGTGGCATACAGGCTTCCAAAGTAATTTTGATTTCTGTGGTTTCTGTTATGATGTCCCCCTTTTCATTTCCGATTCTATTTATTTGGGTTCTTCTTTTCCTGTCCTTACAAATCTTGCAAGTGGTTTGTTGGTCTTGTTTATTTTTTCAAAGAACCAGCTCTTGCTTTCATTAACTTTTGGATTTTTTTTGGGTTTCCAGCTCATTTATTTCCTCTCTCAGTTTTATAATTTCCTTCATTCAGACTGGGTTGGACTCCTTTTGTTGGTCTTTTTCCTAATATTTTGAGCTGTGAAGTCAGGTTATTTATATGGGCCCTTTCTTTTTTCCTGATGAATGCTTGCAGAGCCATGAACCTTCCTCTTAACACTGCTTTTGCTGTGTCCCACAGATTCTCAAAGTTTGTGTCTTCATTTTTGTTTGTTACCAAGAATCTTTGGATTTCCTCTATTCCTTTAGCAGTGGTGCTCATGCATGTTATTTGCACTGGAGGTGATGGTGTGCCCACACATTTGTTGGTGTTGCACAACTTTCTACAGAGCCCAGATGATTTTTCAGATATGCTAAGGTCTCCTGACAGCAGAGTGACCAAGCACAGAGAGTACTCCGAACACGTGTGGCAGTATCAAGGGATGGAACTAACAGCCTCACATTGGCAAGGCACACTCTGATCACTAACCAGACTCCTGGCCCTCATCAGAGCTCTCTTTAGGATATAGGTGTTCCTTTGACCTGTCTCTGAGTTCTGAAGAAAGAAGCTGTACATATCTGGGAAAACAGTGAGGGGGCATCTTACTGGGAGAGGACTGGAAGGGCATCTCACTGGTAGAGGACTGGGAGGGGGCCTCTTACTGATTATCAGTTCAAACCAGAATTTTCCCTAACTGTGGTTTCAACAGTAAGAAGTTGGTGGCAGAGAGTTAACTAGCATTGGTGCTAGACTCAGGAGAGGGACTTTGTCCTGGATGATGTCCACAGGGTTAGGGCTGCATAATCACATCATTAATGGCCACCTGATATTATTGAAAACAAAGTCGTTATTATGATACTTGAACAGTCTCAAACCTGAAAATGAAAACCACTCATAGCCTAATTCAATAAATAAGCTACTTAAGTACAGAAAGTCACAAAGAACAGATTTTGTGTCATATTAGCAAATTTGATTTTCATTAATGAAAGATGAATGTCTTCTATGAAACACTTTTCATATCATATTAATGACATGATAGCAAACAGCATTCACAGGTTGCTAGGCAACACGAGGACCCTCTAATGATCTTCCCTGTACTTGAGCGGCCACAGAGGGAAGATGCCAGAACTCTGGGGATAGTTTCCATTTCTTGGCAACTACTTCTGCTGAAGGACCATGATGAGACTTGGAGAAAAAACGAACAAATGACACCATTTACTATGACACATCTCCTTTATTCTTCCCTCCTTCTCTGAGGATGACTGAGACATGAGCTTAAAAGAATCCACACTAGTGCCCAATCCCTATATTGCACTGCCTGTGCTGCTGTGAGCCAGACAGGATTACAGAGAATGCAGAAGACCCTGAAGTTCTTTGGCAAGCCATCGTCTGTTGGGATCTGCTGCAATTCTCATCCTCTTTACCATCTTGGGAGGAGTTGCCATATTGTGACTACATGATTCCAGAGCAGGAATAGTTATCTGACCCCTGCATAATGATTATGAATTAATGTGCAACGACCTGCCCCAAGCACAGTGGCACGGAGCAAAGCCATCCTATTATGCTCATGGCGGCTTGGCTCTGCTCATGCCCCAGGAGCATCAGATGGAAGATGAATGACTAGGGCCCGCTAAACAGCTGGGCTGAAGCCATTTGAAGGCGCCCCTGCATGCTTTCCACTTGGGTATGAGTGATGTGAAGATCTGGCTCTACAAGAGGATGTCGTGTTTTACAATGCTCTTTCCTCACTTCTGAGGACCTCAGGGTCTCAGGGTTACTTTTATGGAAGGCCAGGACTCTAGGAATGACTGTCCCAGCAATCACGCTGAAAAATGGGGGTGGACTTCTAAAATTTAGCCCCTGAAGCCACATGGCTGCATACTGGCAAAATGAATTGGTCAAAGTCACCAAAAGCATCTGACTGGGAGAGGACTAGGGGACATCACTCTGGGAGAGGACTTGGGGGACATCACTCTGGGAGAGGACTGGGAGGGGACATCACTCAGGGAGAGGACTGGGAGGGACATCACTCTGGGAGAGAGGACTTGGGGGACATCACTCTGGGAGAGGACTTGGGGGACATCACTCTGGGAGAGGACTGGGAGGGGACATCACTCTGGGAGAGGACTTGGGGACATCACTCTGGGAGAGGACTTGGGGGACATCACTCTGGGAGAAGACTGGGAGGGACATCACACTGGGAGAGGACTGGGAGGGGACATCGCACTGGGAGAGGACTTGGGGGACATCACTCTGGGAGAGGACTTGGGGGACATCACTCTGGGAGAGGACTGGGAGGGACATCACTCTGGGAGAGGACTTGGGGGACATCACTCTGGGAGAGGACTGGGAGGGACATCACTCTGGGAGAGGACTGGGAGGGGACATCACTCTGGGAGAGGACTTGGGGGACATCACTCTGGGAGAGGACTGGGAGGGGACATCACACTGGGAGAGGACTGGGAGGGACATCCACTGGGAGAGGGCTGAGAGGTGGCATCTAGCTCTATTTCATCAGTTCTTACTTGCAGTTCTGTGCCTCATCCTAGCAACTTTTTATTTTAGTAGATAAAAATTCTACTCATTTTTATCTGCAGCAGTTTCCTCTACACATACTGAACTTGCAAAAGGGCAGCTCGTGTTCTCTGCTAATAGCCTCCCCCAAATAAACTGCAATCCATCATCAACCATTATTTAATTTTTGAGTTTTATATCTCTAATGGGTTAAAAGATTTTTTCTTGCTTTCTAGTCATTTTATGGGGGTTTCAAGAAGGCAAGGGAGATATCTTGTTTGTTTTCTTCGTATTTAACCAGAAGACTCTAAATGTTTTTCAGCACAATTCCCTGAGAAAGTCTTCCACTAAATCTGGATCTACATTTAATGGCATGGAATCCTAAATCTGAGAGAAAGTTTTGGAAACTTCTCATAAGCTTGAGTTTTTGTTCCCCAGGAACAAAACTAAGAAATTTTTTACGTTTGGTAAATAAGAAATGATAAAAACACTGCCCTGATTTTTCACTGCTTCTGTATTTATAATGTATACTCTCCTCTCTGTTTTTGGCATATCGAATACATCATGGGGTAGCTTGCCAGGCGAAAACCAGTAACAATAATGAATCTCATTCCCAACGAATGGAGACATTACTAGCACCCGCTCGAACAAATCGATGAACAACTGGAAGACAGGTGACAAGCGACAAGTGACTCTTCTCCCCAGCGGATTGAGCCTGAGGCAAGCACTGAGTGTGGAGAGGTATAATCTCAGTGCAGCCAGACTGAAAGAAAAGAGAATCGAAGTGGGCGTATTGGGTGCAACACAGATTTGCATTGTGGGACTCAGGCTGGGGCTCTGACTGCCTCAGGTGTCTTGCGATGATCTCTCTGGCAGAGGGATTAATCTCCACTGGCTCCCTTCCACCTACAGACAATTAGATCCCTACTCTTCTGCCTGTACCAGGCAGCTGCTTTAGCAGTGGGTTGGAAAGTCAGATCCTCCAGCCTGTGGCACAATGATCTGTCCAAAATAGAGATGGGAGGAGAAGCTGACTCTGAGGGGCTGCTAGTGAGGTTGGGAGAGTGTAAGGATCTGTGTCTCCGGGGTAGGACAAGCTCATGCTGGTGGCTTACCTGGATGTCATAATAAGTCTACCATGGGGGAACATTACTGTGATGTTCTTCAGGAATTTTTCAAAGTTTCAGTTCATTTAAGCCAGCTCCTGTTATTTGCAGGCAGAGAAGCTTCTGGCCCAATCACTGAGAACTGATTTACGGAGCTGGTTTTAAATCACTTGCATTACTTGTCTTCCCATTGTTCATTGATTTGCTCGAGCGGGCACCAGTAACATCTCCATATGTCCTGTCACGTGCTAGTGTAGCCCAAGGGCATCTGCTCACTCCAGGAACACAAAGAGCCTCAGACCATTCCTTCAGGTCATGGGAATGAGGTCTATAATTGTTACTGGTTTTTGGCACATCAAATATAACATGGGTAGCTTGCCAGGATCTGCGTGTGGGTGGTATACTCTCAGTAGTAGGCTCTCATCTCATGCATTTACTGATGAACCACAATGGGGAGAGATGAGCTTTTTTCTTGGGTGGGGCTCTCACGAGCTGTGGATTTTACTAAAATCTATTTTAAAAAGTGAAACAACACAAAATCCAATAACTGTTTTTTCCTTCTTTATAAAACCTAGAAATGATTTGATTTTTAAATCCCTAAACTGGAAATGCTTACTTCAGGTAGTTTTCTATTTTATTGCTATTGCCCAGTTTTGAAGCTGGGCAATAGCAATAAAGGCCCAGATGAGCACATTGATGCGGTCACTAATTGGAAAAATCAGGCTGGAGTTGTACTAACTCCTTTGCTAGGATCCCAACAACTTAGACTTCAGCAGGAGGGTGCACTGGCACATTCAGTTGCAGATAGATCCTGAGGGCAATAAATGAGCTGATGAACACCCTCTGGGGGGTACTGTCGAGGTGTGATTCAGGGCCCGACAAGCGCAGAGAATACTGGTAACGAGTTAGCATTAATATCTTGAACGAGTTCTAGCTCTGTTCAATTATCATGTGCAGAAAGCCTACAGCTCTCAGGCTCTGCTTGTCAGCTAGGATTGCCAGTGGTTGGGAACTAATCATTAGCCGGCCACCGAGCCGGAAGCCATTCCCAGCAGCCTCGTGGCCTCCAGCATGGCGGATATTTTCCTATTTCACTTGGATTTGCTCCTAATGATTGAACTATGGATTATTAATGCTTTGAGCCTCCAGGATCCCAGCGTGACTGTGCTGGGCCTCTATTCTGCCCTCGGAGCCTTCAGCACGTATCTTGGCCTGACAGGCTGTGACCCAGCAGCTGTCAGAGTCGCTGGGGCCTAACGAGTCCAGGCTCCAAACAGTGGCTCCTATTAGCAGCTGCAGGGCATTGTCGGGGCTCTCTCCTCCCCAAATGACCAGAAAGGGTGAATAATAAATCACAAAATCCAACTCTCTGCTTGGTGAAGGACAAAAAATTACATCTTCAGAAGCTGTGCAGTTGCCGTGTGACCTGTCACTCTGAAAAGGTGTCTGGGCTGGGCAGAGCAGCACAGCTGGAGCTCCCGCCAGCTCTGTGGCAGAGCGAGCCAAGGTCAGCACCTCCAGCTTCTCCTGGAGGAGGACCGGAGTCCAGAATCAATTTGCAGAACAGTTTTACAGAGTAGGCTAGGAGTCAAACACTGTTGGTTTGTGATTTTGTTAGTCTTTATAACATTTTTGGAAAATGGTGGAGAGGTACCTTCAGAGATATAGGAGATGAAGTTTAATGGAATTGAAAGGGGATACACTTCTATTACAGCAGATAGGGCACTTGCCTTATATGTGACTGGCCCACGTCCCTATCCTGGTCACTCTATGTAGTCCCCAAGCTTGCCAGGAGTGATCCCGAGCACAGAGCCTGGCACGAGCCCCGAGCACTACGGGTGTGATTCCCCAAACAAAACAAACAAATAAACAAGGAGCTGGGAGACATGTCTAAGATATCACTCCTTGGGGCAGGGCTTAAGGAGCCTCTGGTGCCTTTTGGCTGAGCTGCTGTTCTCTCCTTCCCTTTACATGGGTTTTACCACCACAGGGAGGACCAGGAAAGGTGCTTTATTTCCTGGTTAGAAACTTAAGGCTGGTGTAATGTCAGAAACACAGGCTGGGTCTAGGACTACCTAATATAAAAGCCAAGCCAGTGGTTCATATGGAAATGGGTGGACTTAGGGGAAGTAAATTTGGTGATTTTTTCTTTCCTTAGGTTGCAGTGTCCAGTTTTCCTGTTGCTGATTGATACCTTGAGCATTGTTTAAAATGCTAGTTTTCTCTGGGCCTTAATTTTAATTAAATTCAAAATTCATTTCAATTGCTGTATCTTCAAATTCACTAATCTTTTTCCTCAGCAAGGTTGAATCTTATATTCACCACTACCCACTACAGTTTTTCATCCTTTATAGTTTTTCACCTGTTAGGACGATTTGGGTCCTTTCCATAGCTCTACTCAACTTTCTGATGTGCAATAAAATATGGCATTCCCAACGTTCTCCCTTCTGAAATGTGACATGCCGTTTCGCCAGTAAAGAATTGAACAGCACCAGGCCTAGGCAAAGTCAGACCGAACACCTGAAGGAATCTGTGCGTCCAGTACTATCAATACACTGGCTCGGCTCTTCACGTGCTACCTGTCTGAATGCAAGGTGCCAATGGAAAACCAAGAGACAGTTCTACTGTTCAAGAAAGGAGACATCCACAAGATTGGCAATATCGCCCCCCATCTGCCTGTTGTCCCTCATCTACAGAAGCTGTTCACTTGAGTCATCCTGAACAGGATTGGCAGAACACAGGATGAAGGACAACCATGCGAGCAAGCTGGCTTCCAAAAAGGATTCAGCACAATTGACCATATCCACACAGTAAACCAAGATCATTGAGGTTTGTAGGGAGTTCAAGATGCCACTCTGTCTCATGTTCATTGATTTAAAGAAAGCCTTAACTCTGTTGAGACCAAAGTGGTCATGGAATCCCTAGCCAAACAGGGCGTTCAGACTCAACACATTGAGATTCTTTGTGATGTGCAATAAAATATGTTGTTCGCTGGTGGATTCACCACTGGGATCCTCACCATTTACAAGGAAGTGGTCATTGATGTCAAAAGAGGAGGCCTTGTCCAGGACGGATTCACTAGTGAACTCCTACCAAACCTTTAAGGAGGACCTACTGCCAGTCCTTTTCAAGCTCTTCCAGGAAATAGAAGAAACAGAAACACTCCCAAACAGCTTCTACGAGGCACATATCACCCAGATACCCAAAGCAGGGAGAGACAACACAAAGAAAGAAAACTACAGACCAATATCGCTGAAGAACATGGATGCTAAGATCTTCAACAAAATACGAGCAAACAGAATCCAAAGACTCATCAAGAAGATTATACATCATGGCTAAGTAGGATTCATCCAGGGAATGAGGGATGGTCCAACATTTACAAGTCAATCAACATAATACATCATATCAATAAAAGAAAAAAATAAGAACCATATGATCCTCTCAATAGATGCAGAGAAAGCATTTGACAAGATCCAGCACCCATTCATGATTAAACCCTACAGAAAATGGAATTAAAGGGACTTTCCTCAAGATAGTTACAGCCGTCTACCAAAAGCCCACAGCAAGCATCATTCTAAATGGGGAAAAGTTGAAAGCCTTCCTCTTGAGATCAGGGACAAGCACAAGGTTGCCCACTCTCACCTCTTTTATTCAATATAGTACTGTGTCGGGAAACGCCGCCAGGGTCCCGACAGTGTCAGGACAGAGGTTCTCTTGTAACTCCAAGGACGCCGGGAGAACAGATGAAAACTCACGAGTCTGGTGCAGCTCCAAAAAAGGCTTTTAATAGTACAAAAGCTCTTCCATAGCACTCCAATATAATGAACAAACTCTAGCTCTGGTCTGAACTTAGACCATACAAAAGAGCCTAAGTCTCCCACCAAAAAAAGAGAGGATCTCACCTGAGCTGAGTCCTACCCAGAAGCCCAGCAAAAAAGGCCAAAGAGCAAAAAGCCAAAAAGTCAAAAAGCCGCAAACTAAAAGGCCCAAAAGGTAAAAGGTGAAGCGTCCCCAAGTCAGCCCCCCTTATATACACCAAAGTAATCCAATCGGGAGGGTCATGTCAACAAAGAACTCTAAACAGAGTGTAGTGCCACACCCTATTGCAGGTATAAACAAAGGTTATGCCAAGGTCTAATCCTTTCTACCAAGAATATCTCTTATGTAAAACACTGGAGAGAGAGAGGGCTGATATAAAGTAATACATCTTAACTTCATGAGCTTCATGTAATCTAGATGGTACCCACAAGGTCCTTCTTATTATTATCTGCACCAGGGTGATTCTGAGCATCTTGTTCTGTGTACTGAAAGGGTCACACTCGCCTGCTTAGGGAAAACTAGTATGATCCTTCCTATAGTCTTCATATAGTCTCAATGTAGCCAGGGTGGTAGTCTCCTAGTAAATTCTAACTGTCCCACGCTGGGTGCAGTGGGTATAAAGAGGAGCTGTGCCCAATCACGAAAACATAGAAGTCTTAGTAGATGTATAAGTCAGAAGTTATTCAATCAAGGTGACTTCTGTAAGTGCCACACCCTCTAGCAGTGTTTACATAGAAGAGAAATCTCATTAGAATGAACCTTGACTTAAGTAGATTAAGTTGGGAGTGGGAAAAACAACAAAACTCCCAGAATAGCTACATCTGTCCTCCAACAGTACTGGAAGTACTGCCATAGCAATCACAGAGAAGAAAAGGACATCAAGGGCATCCAGATAGGCAAGGAACAAGTCAAGCTATCATTATTTGCAGATGACATGATATTATACCTAGAGAACCCTAAACTCTCTACCAAAAAAACTCCTAGAAACAATAGACGCATATAGCAGAGTGGCAGGATACAAAATCAACACCCAAAAGTCGGTGGCTTTCCTATATACAAATAACAAAAGAGAAGAAAGGGATATTAGGAAACAATTCCATTCACAATTGTGCCACAGAAAATCAAATACCTAGGAATCAACCTACCCAAGTGTGTAAAGGACCTGTACAAAGAAAACTACAAGACACTGCTCCAAGAGATAAAAGAGGACACAAGGAAATGGAAACATATTCCCTGCTCATGGATGGGGAGAATCAACATTGTCAAAATGGTAATACTCCCTAGAGCTCTGTACAGCTTCAATGCAGTCCCTATAAGAATACCCATGACATTCTTCAAAGAAATTGACCAAACACACCTGAAATTTGTATGGAACAATAAACCCCAAGATAGCTAAAAAACAATTCTCGGGAAAAATAAGCTGGGAGGCATCACCTTTCCCAACTTCAAACTGTACTACAAGGCAGTAGTAATTAAAACAGCATGGTATTGGAATAAAAACAGACCTGTGGACCTATGGAATAGAATTGAGTATCCTGACACCCAACCTCAAATACATGATCATGTAATCTTTGGTAAAGGTGCAACGAGTCTAAAATGGAGTAAGTAAAGCCTCTTCAACAAAGTGGTGTTGGGAAAACTGGGCAGCGACATGTAAAAAAAATGAATTTGGACCTGTGTCTAACACCATGCACAAAAATCAGATCAAAATGGATTAGAGATCTCAATATCAGACTTGAATCCATAAAAGTACATTGAAGCAAATATAGGAAAAAACCCTCCACGACATTGAAGCTAAAGGCATCTTCAAAGGTGAAACATCACTAACAAAGCAACTAGAAGAAAAGATAAACATATGGGACTACATGAGACTAAAAAGCTTCTGCACCTCAAAAGAAACAGTGACTAAGATACAAAAAGCAGTCCACAGAATGGGAAAGAATATTCACCCAATACCCATCTGGGGTTCAGATAATCGCTGGTAGAACTTTACAAGAAGAAAACAAACAACCCCATCAAAAAATGGGGAGAAGAAATGAACAGAAACTTCAGCAAGGAAGAAATTCGAATGGCCAAAAAACATATGAAAAAATGCTCATCATCACTAACCATCAGAGAGATGCAAATCAAAACAACAATTAGATACCACTTTTACACCACAGAGACTGGCACATATTCAAAAAGAACAAGAACAAGTGCTGGCGTGGATGTGGGGAAAGGGGACACTCATCCATTGTTGGTGGGAATGCCGGCTGGTACAGCCTTTCTGGAAAACAATATGGACTTTCCTCCAAAGACTAGAAATTGAACTCCCATTTGACCCAGCCATACCACTCCTGGGAATCTACTCTGGGAAGCCAAAAATACGCAGCGGAAACACCATCCCTACTTTTTATGTTCATAGCAGCATTATTCACAATAGCCAGAATCTGGAAGCAACCAGAGTGCCCGAAAATCGATGACTGGATAAAAAAGCTTTGGTACATCTACACAATGGAATACTATGCAGCTGTTAGGAAAAATGAAGTTATAAAATTTGCCTACAAATGGATGGACATGGAGAAGATTATGTTGAGCGAAATTAGCCAGAAGGAGAGAGACAGATACAGAATGACTGCATTTATCTGCATAACATAAATATAGGTACATATTATGATACCAATATCCAAGGTCAAGTGAAACATATATCAGGAGGTCCAGTCAAAGGTGGAAATTATCACAAACGTGTGGGATTCAGAGGCTAGGTAAGACAGAAAATGGAACAGTGTGCTGACAATTGTTGAGGGTACTAATGCCAACCTAGAACTGAGCATTAAATAGAGGCAAAAAGATACACATGACAACCCTTTAAATGTATGTTCTGTAATCCATAATCTGGAGGGAAGGAAAAGAGAAAGAGAGAGAAATGGAAAGAAATAAAGAACCTGCCATGGAGCAGGGCTGGGGAGGGGGGGGGAACGGGGACGTTGGTGGTGGGAGATGGGCACTGGTGGCGGGATGGGTGCTGCAACACTGTTTGACCAAAACCCAAATATGAACTTTTAATTGTATATCTTTGTAATTTTAAAAAATAAAAAAATTTAAAAAAATTTGCCTATAAATGGATGGACATGGAGAAGATTATGTTGAGCGAAATTAGCCAGAAGGAGAGACAGATCCAGAATGACTGCATTTATTTGCATGGCATAAATATATATGTACATATTAAGATACCAATATCCAAGGTCAAGTGAAACATATATCAGAAGGGGCTTGTCAAAGGTGGAAATTATCACAAACGTGTATGGGAGCTCAGAGGCTAGTTAAGACAGAAAATGGAACAGGGTGCTAACAATTGTCGAGGGTACTAATGCGGAACCTAGAACTGAGCATTAAATAGAGGCAAAAAGATACACATGACAACCCTTTAATGTATGTTCTG